>JAJPGS010000086.1:0-195000 GCA_028654335.1 Alnus rubra | reverse complement strand
TAAGAGGCAATCTGACTATACATTACATGTAAACAAAACATAGCCTATGTTTCTTACGATACTTCTATGTATGGGTGAGAGATTAGGATTATTAACCAAAACTAGTCTATCTAAACCAATCAACTGCTGCTGCACAATAATATGCTATTTAAGTCATAGTAGAATTGATCTGATGGCCTGGTAGAATGATAAAATTCTAATAAATTCAGCTTGCTTTATACAGAACTTTGGTACACACACACAGAGATCTGTAATAATTTATAAGAAGACATAAAGACATATAAAGACATAAAGATGACAAAACTGTGCTCATAGTATTTATTGATAAGCATGATTGATCCTTTCATAACCCACCATCAACAAAACATTGGGTGAGCCAACATTATTACAAAACTTGTGCAGGAAAAAAGGAACAAATAAGGCAAACCAAGGTTTAAACCCTCCTCCCATCATTGGCCCTCTCAACCGGAATTTGGATAAAAGAAACAATACCCAAGAATCATTCTCTTAAAACACTTCTCCCCTTCAGCATAAAGGTATTTCATTTTCCTCCATACTGTTCTCTCGCAATGGTTTCAAGGCAACTCTTTTCTTCCCCACCTGTTCCTGCTCATCAATAAACAAAAAACAGTTGGACTATACAGTTATGAACTCTTACAATTACCAGCTAAAGGTGAGAGAGAGAGAGAGAAGAGACTCACATTAGGGGCACTTTTATCGTTATTTTTCTTTCTATTTTGTGTAATTTGGCATTCCTTCACCTTCTTCTTGAGCTGCCTTAAACTCATTTCTGCGAACATTGCGGGCAGCATGCCATCCCCATCAACTGAACTCATTCCTGTGTAGATTTCCAGTATGCTATCCCCATCAACTGTGTTCTCATCTTGCTTTGTCTTATCCTTTTCGAGCTCCAGTTTCCCATTACCGTTGTCAAGGTCTTCATCATCATCGTCTGAAACATCAGTGATCTTCTGAATCGATTGTTTTATAGCTGAAGATTGTTTTTGTGTCAACTGAGTTGGACGAGGAAACTGGCCCGAGATCTGGTCAGCTGCAAATGGTTGAGATGGAATTTCGCAGATGACTTTGCTGTCAGAAATTGGAGTCTTGTCCAGAGATGGAGGGCATTCAAGAGCTGGCATTACACAGACATCAACCAAAGATTCAGATTTACTGCTTTCTTGCACCTTGGCCATTGGATCCCCAGATAAGGAATTTGTTGCCACGGTTGATAATGTGACTTCACTGTCAGAAATTACGAGACCTGGACTCATATTCTTCTTAAATTTTGGAATCCCATCATCCATGACATAGTCATCATCACTCGGGCTTTCTTTTTCAGCAAAGTCAACAGACTCTATTGCCGAGTGTTCAGCAATAAAGATTTCAGAACCTGAATCGTTGTCAATAGCAGTATCGCCAACCATCTTGTATTCAGGAAGAACTGGAGCCTCTGGATCTTTTTCTTCTATTTCTGCATCATCATCACTGATGTTTTCTTCACAGTCAGATGAATTTGCATCTGACGCACTGTCTTCATCAGACTCCCCTTCAGTGGTGTATTCCGATTCAGAATCATGACTGCCAAGGTCATCATCCACCATCACATTGATGTGAGAATCTTTGCCTGCCAGGTTTTGACATTTATCTTGTGGGTTCTCATCTTGAACATGGGAGGAACTCTGACTCTGTAAATTGGGCTCAAGAGATTCTTCTACACTATCGCAATCAATACTACCATGTTCTGGCAGCAAAGATTGAGAAGCAACAACATGGTCCTTAACCTCAGCAAAAACATCAGTGGATGCTTTAATTGCCAAAGAATCTTCTTGCACAGTAACTGAAACATCAGCAGGTCCTGCGAGGGGGATTCACCATCAAATTCATAGAAATCAACAGCTATATGAATTAAAATTACCAAGATATTGATCACAATTAAAAACAATAACTGAATAAACTCACCCTTCTCTACAGTTTCATCATCCACATCTATTGATTTCTCAAATTTTTCACTTGAAATTACTTCTGACTCGTCAGATCCCTCATCATGGGCTTCATCACCTACTGCCTCTGACTTGAAAACATTTAATTCATACCCATCATCACTCTTGTCCTTATCTTTAACGCCAACTCTCAATTCTCTCTCAATCTCTAGAGACCCAAATGTTTTTGGATCCGATGCAACTTCGGAATCATCAGTTTTATCTGAACCCACTTCTGATATTGTCTGCGTATTAGTTCCTGAGATCAAAATATAAACAGTGTCAGTGAACATCAAATCACCTTCGTTCCATTTTTATTTCTCGTGAAAATGTAAAGAATTAACTTTCAATCATAGAATAATTCTTTATTCAGAAAAGCAAACACACGTGTCACACAATTACATATGGTGAGTAAGCAACCAATGGTCCAAGTAAAAAAAAATCAAATATGTCATGCATAATGAATTGCTCCAGGAATAGTACCCAAACACATACCATGGATATTCTTTTCAACTTCAACTGAAACCTCCGATCTCTCCGAACTATTAGCCATCTCTTCAAACAAGTCACGATCCATGTTTACAGGTTCTGCGCTTCCATTCTTCATCATGCACAACTTAGCCATTTTGTTCTCCAACAACCTCACCGACCGCCTCGTACTATACACTCCCTGCACCGAATTCTCCTCCTTTTGTGTCTCCAGCTTCCTGCGAGCCGAAGCGACTGGGGGTCGTCCCCGGCTGCTTGGCACGGCACTCCTTCCTTTAGCCTCATTCTTCCCATCCTCTTCATCTTCCCTCATCTGGGTCTCAATGTTTCTGCGAGCCGAAGCTGCCGGTGCTCTTCTGCGGCCGCTCGCCACCACCGGGGTTGTATGCACATTGACATCTTTGTTTTCTTGATCGATGTCTTCGGCGGTTCTTCCTCTTGTCCCGCGACGAGTGCGAGTCAAGGGTTGTGTGCTTTTAGGTTCTTCTTGGATGGGTTTTCTGCGAGTCGAGGTTCTGCAGGCAGTGCGAGGAATATCTGGCGATCCGATCAGAGTTTCCTCCGCAGGTTTTGAGAGATCGGAATCGGATGGATTCAAGAATTCTTCGAGCCCTTCGACCTGACACATTGATTTGGATTGAATGATAAATATTGAAAGGAAAAATAACAAAATTAAGGATTTGCAGAGAGATTGAATCAAAACAATGGAAAGATAGATCTTTCTGTTTCTATAAGTTCTGAGATAGATAGATCTGTTTACAATAAATCTAATCTGTAAAACTCAATGGTTCCGTTTGGTTCCAAACAAAATGCATGAAAAGTCGCAACCTTTTCTTTTCTGTGATTTCTCAACAAACAAACAGAGAATAGCGAAAGATATACAATGGGCACCTAAAGGACTCGAATTTAAATACAATCATAGATAGATCTGAAATCTGAACATAACATTCCAGTTGATACCTCGAATTCAAGAAAAATTGATTAGGAAGAAGAATATGAAATAGGGTCTTATAAAAAAAAAAGAAAAAAAAGATCCAAAATGTGGGTTCTTTTCCTATGATTTGTTAGCAAACAAACTAAGTGTGATGAACATAAAGTTATATGAATGCAAACTTATCTTTCATTTTCCTACAATTTCCCAGCAAACAAACTGAAAAGAAAGAAAGATGTTAAATGGGGTATTGAAGAGTTGAGGAAAAAGATTACATGTTGAAGAGCCTTGAGAGCATCAGCCATGGCTACGTTGGTCATGTTGGCTGGAATCTTGTTATTCTTGCAGAGAGCTTGGAGCTCCTTCCTTGAAAGGCTGTGGAAATCCATCACTCAAAATTCACAAAACAATAACAATAAAACGAGAAAGAATTTGAGAAACTGCTCGCTTGAAATGTTCAAAACAAGGTGTTTTGGGTTGTGGAAGATTTGGTTGCAAAGGAAGAAAGAGAGAGTGGAGGCGATGAGAGAGGGAGGAAATGGTTGGAGGGGTATATGTAAGAGAGACGTTGGAGAAACCCTAGGGAATGTGACCGTTGGAGCGTGGAATTTGAATTTTGAATTTGGATTAGGGTTAGATTGACTAGAAAACCAGATTCTGTGGAAGTGGGCATTATAGACTGATTGGGTAAATTGGGGCCGTGGATTGGACATCAAGTGGCCATCCTTTGCTTCAATGTTGGACTTATGGGAGAGAGACACGTGTCTTATAATTAACTGCTTTCAATGTTGCACTTCCCTTTTTTTTTTTTTGAAAAAAATGCTAGAAATAATTTTGTTATTCATACATTGTACATCTCTCTACAGGTTTTTTGGCAAATCAACCATGGTGAAATGAACAGTAATTGATTTTTATTTTTTATTTTTAAAAAAATTAATAAATGAATGAATATTTGATGAGTTGTAACATGACACAAAAATAATTATCGAATTGATTGATTGAATTGAAATGGGGGACAATTCAAATGAAAATAGTACCTCATTTATATTGTTTGTCACATATAATACAACCTCATTTATATTGTTTGCCCCACATACAAAATAGGCATCAAATTCAATTTCAATGGCTAGGTTTGTTTTTGTTTTTGTGTTTGCGTTTTGTCTTTTATTTTATGTTCTCAACATAAATACCTTAACAAACGACTTCAAATACAAAACACTACTCAAAACACAAAACCTTTTTTTTAAAAAAAATTATCTTCTCACCTTTGACAAAACATATGTTTTGAGGTGATCCTTGGAGAGGAAAGCAATTTGCTTGGACCTCTGTGCAACTCTTTCTTTGGAATGACAAGTGAAAAAATTGTTTTAGACAGTTGTTATTAACCAAATTTACAAAGTTATCATCTTTTAAAGCCAAACACCAAATATATCAATACCAAAATCAAATCAAGCATAAAAGAAATGAATACAAAGATTTTGGTAATGAAGTGGAAACCTTTGAACAACTATTCAAAAGTAAAACTACTTCGAGTACGAGCCAACCCCAAAGACATCAACTATAATAATCGTGTTACAAATTGTTCTTACTTATAAAACCTTTGTAATTTTCAAGACTCAATTTGTAACCCCATCAAAAGACTCGTTCATCTTCCACTGCAGTGGCTTCAGAACATTTGGATTTCTTCTACAATGATCACCTTTACGAATGAATCTTGTTCGCTTCAATCCAGACTCTGGTGGTTGTAGGCTTTTTTATGTGATGTAAACGAAAATGAAATATGGAGAAAGTTTGAAACCGTTTAGGCTCAACAACAATGGTAAAGCTCTCCAACAACTATGAAATATGGCCTTTTCGACTTGTATGAAAGTCGTGACTTATGAGTCTTATATAGAAAATGAGAAACTGAGGTTTTAACGGTCATGCTAGTTAGCAAATAAAACAAACGTTTTGATAAACTCTGTGTGTGACGTGAGTGCCGACATAGTTGATTATTCTAGTTGCTCGTTCTTTGCGTCAACATACTCGCTTTCTATAAAACAAACGTTTTACATGTGGAATTGTGAGACCACATTTCAATAAGAAAATACCCTACCAAAACTGTGTATGTGACGTGAGTCATCTTTGTTCTAATAAAACTTATCTCTCATTTGTTTAACTGAAAATGTTAAAAATACAAAACTAGTTTTCTGGTACAACATTTTCCTTTTTAAATGAATTACCCAACCATTTGAAAACTAGATACACCAATGCAACTTTATGGAAGACATCAGTGTAAAATTCCTTTCCTTGAAATAAAAAGAGAGACATTTTCTATTTATTGAAACAAAAATTCATACTAACTTCAATGCTAGCGTTTTTTCTACATTCATACATAAAGATGGTTAAAGCAAGGCTGAAATTACTTTCTGATCAAATCTTCTACTAACAACAAATATTAAAAGTAAATACTTAAATGTAAAGAACTTTCATGCATAAATAATACTGAGACTAAACATATATATTGTTTTGTGAAAATGTATTGTTCAACCGTACTAGACCATTTCTTGGGATTAGTGTCAGACGTAAAACCTTTACTTAACCCCGAGTTGTCGAATGTACAACCCCTCACGATCTAGGGTTGACGAGCATGTGACCCTACTCATCTTAGGGCATCACAATTCTCATTTTGACTTGGGCATGTCAAGCGTACGACCCCGCTCGATATAGGGCTTATCTAGCGTACGACCTTGCTCAACCTAAAGCATTGAGCATGTGATCTTGCTCGACCTAAGGCATGTGCTTACTTAATGGATTTTCTCTTTAAAACCTTTACCTCGAAACTACGTTAAACCTTTGTTTCAAAACTACTTAAAACCCTTTATCTCAAACTGTTCCTCAAATGTTTATCTTAAAACTGATCATAAGACCTTTATCTTAAATTTTATTTCACTGGTAACCATATAGCATTTCTCATTTACCTTAAAATTAGGATAGGTTCCGTTAGTCGTGGTTCTACAACATTGAAACCTTAAGCCCTACCTTGAGTTTAACCTTCTCCAATACATGTCACATGATCATATGCAAATCATTACACTTATTAGTTAGACTTTACCCTTATTAAAACCTTAGACCTCAATTTTAAACTCTAAAACATTCTCTCTCCTCGGGAAGAACCCCATTTCTCAACTCTAAACAGTCTTGTTCAAACGAGGTTCAATAGAGGGTTCGAATGGGACACTTTGGTCCAGTCTCGTTTGAATGAGCTTCGATAACGGTTTGCAATCGAGGCACTCAGGAGCCACCTTGTCTCTCTCTCGGCAGCTTGGATGAAGGGAAGAGAAATAAAACGGTTCCCTTTGTTTTTCTCGTTTTAAGATTTAAATACACATTGTTAAAAGTAGTCTTGTTCCAACGGCATCTCAACATGTTCAAATGCGACACATCAATCAGCATTTAATGTGAGTCAAATCTCACATACCCGCACATGTGGGTTGATCTGGGCCGTTGATCTTCACTTACTGCTCCCGCACGTGGAGATGACATTGGGTTAGAATAATACACTTAAAACATTCGAACGTGATCAACCCAACTTAGTGACACATGAAGATGCCTTCTTGTCTGAACACAATTCGGTTGCGTTCGAATGTGACACCACAAAATCAAAAACCTCTAAGTTTTTAAACCCTAAAACTTAATGTTTGGTCAATTAAAAACTATGAAGCTTGCCATGCCCCATATATTTACACCGAAAATATATATTTATTTTATTATTTTAATCAATTTATTCTAAATTCCTATTTTCTTATAGCTTTTAATTTAGCCGTGTGTTACAAGTGCTAATGACCTTGGTGCGAGATTCTTTGTAGACCATGATATGATATTAGAGTTGTAATTGAATCAAGCATTGAATGTTAAAACTCAGTTTGTTTATTTTTTTTAACACGAATCTACTTCAAACTTATCATTGATGACTAAACTATATAATTTGTTCAAATTCGGTTAATTATTTTTTGAACGAGCTCGAACTTGTTCACAAGCTACTCAATTAACTTATCCACTTTTTATGTAAAGTAAATATCATCATTATTATTTTTTGATAAATCTATATTAATCATTAGTTACTTCATTATTGTTAAGATTTTATCTTTCAAGTCAATAATATAAATAATTATTTATAAACTTATAAAATTTAACTTCACCAACCTTATATTTGTAATAAACTATTTATATTATACCTTATAACATTATTTAGACTTAAACAATCCTATTTCGACTTTATATGTATGCTTTACAATATCTATATACATTTATCACACACATACACACTTATATTCAGATGACATGCACCGATAAGGACTAAATAAAACTCCCTCCATTAGTAGCGGGTAGCCAATTGGGAGGTCTAATCAAAGCAACAAAATAGCTCTAACGGTCTTGGAGTGGGATTCTTCGTGTGAATGCGACGTAATATATGTTATATGGATTTAAAATTATAGCAATTTTAGAAACCATGATCCCACTATGTTGATGTGACAACATCAATTAGTCTTAAATTTTTTTATTTATTTTTAAATAAGGGTCGATTGACACTGCCATGTAAACAAAATAAGATAGTAATAAAATAAAAATGTAATTTTTTTGCATTTAAAATTATAATGCCAAACAAAAAGCAAAATGTTGTCATTTTTATTAGAGAAATTTCGGTCAATATTGTGATTTGGACACAGTAACAGTCTATGATACTTGAGTGAGTATATTGTAAAGATAAATGTTACATACCATATTTTTTTCTCACAATGTTGACATGACGGTTTCAATAAACATTTGATTTTTTTTTTTTTTAACAATGACTGATTCAAAGATTTGTTGAGACTGACACATCAATATTGTGAGATAATTGTAGAATAAAGGTGTGCATTTAGTAAAGAATTTTGTTGTGGATTTTTTAGCTTAAATAATAATAAAAAGTGATTGATGTGATATAAAGCTGAAATAAGATTTGATTTTTTTTTAAAGAAAACAGTAAAAAAATAAAATAAAATTGTTTGGTAAATGGTAATATATATATTAAGGAGAAATGAAAATAAGGGGGAAATTGTTGCCAATTGCCAAAACTGCCGTTGTTTCTAGCATTACTTTGTTGTAAATGAAAGGATAGTTATTATTATTATTATTATTATTATTATTATTTTTATATATAAATGAAAGGATAGTTATTAACTTATTAGCTAGGAAGAAAAAAGTTGGATCCTAATACATAACAAGAGCCAATAATCCAACCCAACCCAGCCCATCCGAGCCGAGCCCAGTGAGTTGTCCGAGCCCAAAGTCCGTAGCACACTGATTCAACACACTCCGCTCACGTTTCCCAACCCACCAAAAGTTGACCCAACCAACACAGAAACGGAGACCAAGTTGTAGAGAGAGAAACCAAAGACCCTTCTAGAGAGAGACGCAAATTGAAAACTGAAAGCCCTAGATATGAGAACGAACAAAAATCCCCAATTCTGAATTGAATGGAATCCCTAACCCTAACCCGGATTCCCAGTATCGGATCCTTCGGATACACCAGTTCTCGGACCATCCGCTTCTTCTTCGCCGGTGGCTGAGCCAAACGGAGACTCAGAGAGAGAGAGAGAGAAAGCTAAGCTGAGACGCAGAGAGAGAGAGAGAGAGCTAAGCTGAGACGCAGAGAGAGAGAGAGCGAGAGAGAGTCAGAGATATGGAGAGTGAGGGATCAGGTGCGGCGGGGTGCAGCGCGGGTTCGATTGTGTGGGTGAGGAGGAGGAACGGTTCGTGGTGGCCAGGGAAGATACTGGGGCCTGAAGAGCTCTCCACTTCGCATCTCACGTCGCCGCGCTCTGGGACTCCCGTCAAGCTTCTCGGAAGGGAAGACGCTAGCGTGTCAGTCTCTATTTCTCTCTCTCTCTAACTTGATTTTCATCTATTCAAATTTACATTTGGGGATTGGATTTTGTGTAAAGATGTAAGATTTTGATGCTGTTCGTGATTTCTGTATAATTATTGTGGGGTTGATTATTGGATACTTGTTCTTTTGATCTTTTGTTAATCACAAATGGGTCAATGGGTGTATGAATTTTTGATAAATGATAGTATCTTGTGCATTTCTTAGAATATTTCTGTGATAAAGACTGACTTTTTTTGTGGCTAGAACTTAGTTGGTGAGTGATAATGATCTTTTGGGTTTAGTAGGAACTGTAATGGGGCAAATCTTCGTCACTTCGTTCAACAAGGATATAGAGAAAAATAAGAGGAATTGTTTCGAGAAATGGTTGTTGATGGTGGTTTGTGACGTTTTTGATATACTTATTTCTTTTATTGGTAAATTATACACGCACCTAGTAGATCTTAAAACCACGATCTCACCCTCCATCTTGTTCTACGCATGACCCTGCAATACATGATCATTCAGCTACCTGGAAATAAAACATTTGCCACAAACTATGGACCAAACCCCACCGGATCTTCAACTCCTTTGCACATAAAATTTTCAATTATAATAAATAGATTTTCATCTTATCGAAAACTGAAAAAAGAGAGAGAAGAAAAACATTACTTTTGGGTTTTTTCAAAGAAGCAACCAAACTTCATTACTTAGATGTGTTTGGTATTCTATGGGTAGGAGGGTGACACTTACAATTGACTTGTCGAAATTAGGGTTTGAATGTTTATATCTAGTCGCATTACATGTATGTATGTTTCTTTTCTGTTTTCTGGATTTTGATAAAAATATTGAGTTTCTGTATAGATTTCTTTTTGAACCTTAAAGCTTATGTCTTTTTGTCTTTTCTTTTCGTGTTCTATTTTTAATTGTTTCCTTCTATTTTGTGCTTTGAATGATATAGACAGTGAAAGGAATGACGATAGGGCATCCTCCATTTTGAAAAACCTTTTTCTTCATATAGACAGTGAAAGGAATGATTCAACGTTTTTCCTTCTTTTGTTGTTGTTGTTTGGTGAGGATATATTAGCTGGACTCAGTATATAATGGCTGCTTGTGCTGCTTGTATGGGCTAGTTTGTACTTTTTCTTTCCGGCGTGTCACGTGTGTAATGACTGCCAAATACCCCCACCCGCCCACTGTATATGTGTGTATGTGTCTTCTATGATTTACATGTTGCACTGCAGAAAACGTTGCTTTTGCACAAATTTTATTGTGGCAGTTCTTTTTCCTCTCTTATTTGGTGGTAAATACCCCCTATTGTCTGCATAGCACTTGCCAAACCATGGAAACTAATCAAGATATTCTTCTTATTTCGGGAAAAAAAGTTATTTTGGGTCAACACGTTTTAATAAAAAACCGGTGTCTCTTTTACGTAGGAGTTTTTTTGAGGAGACTTGGGTCCTAGCACCTTGAATGTACCTTCCAGCTTATGTTCTTTTTTGTACAAAAGATGTGTTTCAGTGGTTTACTTTTCTTGTCCGATCATTTATAGCTTTACAAGGAATTGGGAATTTGGGTTTTGGACTAACCAACTCCTAACGGACATAGTAATTGGCGATTCAGAGAAACCTCAAGGAAATGTAACTAAACCTGCCTCTTTTGCCTTGTTTTGCAGAGTCTATTTGGATCCATTTCTGCCTTTCCAGGCACTTGTTCCCATGACATCTGCCCCCCCCCCCCCTTTTCTGCATCGCATTGACCTTATTACCAGGCCTTTTTCCCCTTTATTTCTTTGTTTCTTCCTTTTTTATGTTTAGTTTTTCAAATGTTCTGCTGTGGCAAGCTTGCAAACCCTTTATCAAGTAATATTTTTCTATAATTTATGTCATCAGCCTCAAATGATACTTTTCTTGTCTTTACTCATATATCAGATGGATTATTCTTTTTTATGCTCATAGTTATCTTAATGAAGAGTTTGAAGAGCTTTGACACGTGGTTGGATAGAAAAAAGACAGCAAAGTGGCATGCTGGTTTTTTTAAGAAGTAACTTGACATACTATGTTCTTTATTTATAAAAAAGTGTTATATAAGTTTTTTTCTTCTTCTTTATTTGTAAATTAAAAATGGTGTAATGAAGACTTATTCTGCACAATGATCCAAGCTACTGCTTCTTCTATATTCATGGCTGTTTTTGTTGTACCTACTCTGATACTTATAAGGCTCTTTGATGGTATTTCTTCTCAGGGATTGGTACAATTTAGAGAAATCCAAGCGTGTGAAGGCATTTAGATGTGGTGAGTTTGATGATTGTATTGAAAAAGCTGAGTCCTCCCAAGGCATGCCAATAAAGAAAAGGGAGAAATATGCACGTCGAGAAGATGCTATTCTTCATGCTCTTGAACTTGAGAGGCAGGTGTTGGAAAAACAAGGAAATTTAGCTATAGATTCTGATCGCAGGAACAGTAAATCATCTGGTGATATGAAAAAGGGGTTAGTTACTTCTTCAGAAAGTTTTGGAGATGATAATGGAAAGCTTGGAAATTCCAATTCACATCAAGGTTCTAGCAGGCTTGAAATGTATCATAAGGACAAGACTGTTGGTGGTCTTCTTTCTTCACAGAAAGCCAAAGATGGAAATCAACTGAGTGGGGCCAATGATCATTCTGAAATCATACCTCGGATGAGAGATTTGCAGGATTTCGGTCTTAGGATTGCCCCTTCCAAACAAAGGCTTTTATCCTCTGCAGCTTCAAATGGTTCTCGGAAACCTGTAGCTGATAATCATTCTGATGCTCTTCCTGGTGGTGGCCATCTTAGCATGGGAAATACAAGTCATGCAAATGGTAAAAATTCTTTAGACAAAAGGAAAAGATCACATGAGGGGTTGACTGAGGAATTTTTGGTCAAGAGACGTGATAAGCGCCGCCCTCTTATTCAAGTTTTGCAGAGTAGTGCAAAATTAGGAGTCTCTCATTCTTTGCAACCTGACTGTGGTACTGTTTCTACTTCTATTTCAGGAGTGGAGCAGATGGGAGTAACTTCTCGAGCAAAGAGGAGCAGATGTGTCTATGTGCAAGCTGAGCATAATGATTCTTTGGATTACAATGAAACTTCTCCAAGAAAGATTGAGATGTCAGCTTCCCAGTTCGGAATGGGGAACTTTGTTCCTTATCCTGGTTCTTTGATTGAAGAGAACTCTTCTGGTTTTACAGAATATGTTGAATCTGATTCTTCTGAAACCGATTCTTCTGAATCTGAGTCCGATTCTTCTGAGACGGAACCAGATATGGATGAAGAGATGGCTGTACTATCAGGTTTGAAGTCTTACTATTCTAAATTTATTGTCTCGTGCCCATACTGTGGTTATTATATATCTATCAAAACTTGATTAATCTATGCTGTTTAGTGCTTTACATGTTCAATAGATCACTTGTTTGATGCTTGCTGATGATATCTGTCCTGGTTGAAAGATCCGGTATCTTTTTCTGTTGTTAACTAACCATGTACAGGTGTACATATCACAAATGTTGTAGCTGCTGTTGAAACATATCTTGTTCTTATGTCTGCTTACTCTTGCATCATGCCTTGACTTTTTGAACTGTTCAACATATGTAACAGACTTTACGCTGGTAAATTACTGGGATTAAGCTCAACAGGGTTTTGTTCAGTGGGATTCAAACGACATTTTAAATAAATTTACTCTGTGTGTGTGTGTGTGAATTCAACAAGAAAACTGCTCCTCATCGTTGAAGTCATAGTTCACTTGAATTCTAGATGTTCTGCAATGTCTTTGTTTTCTATATTATTTTAAAGATGTATATGAGGGCATGCTTGTTTTTTTTCTTTGATAAGTAATCGAAATATCATTAAAAGCGCAACCGATGTAAGAGAAACAAGTGCAAGTATATTTACAATCATGGTTCAGCAAAAAATTAATGAATGAGAATATTGTCTTAATTTCTTGAAGTTTCAGATAGCAGTCTTTTAAAATTGATTATATTTTGGAACAAGGAAATTTGCCTGAAATGAAAAGAAGTTTATAACTTTGTGTCTTTTTGTAGTAATAAGACATTCACTTGATCTCTCAGGAAACTTTTGTTCTACAAGACTAGACAGGTGGATGACATTGGTATCCTTATTTGTATATCAGCATGCGTATTTAGTTAGGCGAAGGAAATGATGTTAAATGTTAGTCTGTTTGGTTCCCCTTGACTAGACATTTGGAAATTTATTGATTGATTGATAAAGATAATGATGCCTAGAATGCCCTACCATGGTGGTTGTGTATTTTATTTCTAAGTTTGATTATGATAAAATCAATAGACTTTGCTGCCTTGATTTGAAAGTGAATGTTGTGTTTGAATGATTTGGTCACGAATCAGTCGGGTAGCAAGTATATAGGAACTATAAAGTGATATCTAGAGTTCTTATACAAAAAGAAGCTTGGTGGTCACTATCTATTTATCAAAGATGGTCTTTCGTTGTTCAGTTGAGGTGTCCTAGTCTTTCATTGTTCTCTATCTATTTATATTTGAAGAATATAAAGGGTGGTCATGATGACCATTTTGGATTTGATTTCATACTCTTGTCCTACGGAACGTATGAGATGAAAGTATAGGATTATTTTGGAGAAGGAAGATTTATCTGCAGTTAAGAATTTGGAATCAGGAAGTTTTATTAATACCAATACCGTGAGCAGTTTTTTAGTACTTTTGAAGACTTGGAGAATATGGCCTATCTTGTTAAGCAGTTTTCAGTGTCTTACTACTGGATCGATTCCATTGTGGCTGCATTGTTTCCGTTCTGTGTTTGGAAACGCAGTTAAATCAAATGGTTGTAATCCCTTTTACCCGGAAGTTCTCTAAATGGTGGAATTTTATTTTATTTTTTTCTTTTTATAGGTAATCAGATAAAAAGCGTAGGCGCTCTTGAGCATACATGAAGTATACAAAAGGACACAAAAACAGAAAAAAGCCAAAAAAAAAAAAAAGAAAAAAAAGAAGAAGAAAAAAAGAAGTAATACAAGAAAAAACACCCGCAAAGACCAACCACAACAGAAACCCCAAAACACCCCAACAAAAACCAGCCCACAAACCCTAAGCAATGTTACATCACAGCAAGAGTCCTCTTGCTTTTGCCCCGGCTAGAACAAAGACTCCTAGCATTGAAATTGATATCGCACTCAAGGTTCTTTAGTTCTCTTTTCCCTTTAATCTTAGGAGTGGAAACTGGGACCTCAAGACGCTGCCCCTCATCCACTTGAGCCATGACATCCAAAAAACCCTTCACATTCCCCCTCAAAGGAAATCCCCACAGCTTGACTTTCAGGTTGAAGATAGCACTCTAAGTATGTACATGTGTTACAGATTTGGTGGTGACTTTGGTCAGCTGCCTTTTTTTTTTTTTTTTTTTTAATTTTCTCGTGTATGTACATGTATATGTATACATTGCTAACCTCCTGACTTTCAGGTGGAGGATAGCACTCTGACTCTATGCATTTTTATTGGACAAAAATAACCCTCGGGCATGTTTTTGGCTTTACTGATGGGTTGACTAGAAAGGGAGAGGGGCAAAGTATGAGTTGCAGATTGACAAAGAGGAAGGCTAATAAGAAATCTTTTGCAGAATTGCCAGGCTTCCCCTCTGTCCAAGTATTTTTTAGTTAAGAGGAGGAAGCCATTTTGTTCTACTTAAAACTGGAACATGTTATACTACACCTGAAGGTGGGGAGGTGTGTGTGTGTGTGTGTGTTGGTGAAGATATGTGGAAATTGTTAAACTAGAGAGCGCAAAAATTCACAGGCTTTCCATTTGTGGACCTGGTGGTGTATCTGTTTTAAGTATATAGGCTTTGTTTTGCACAACAAGCATCATGGGCTTTTAGCTTTAGTTGTCGTGGATGATATTGTGTAGTTGGTGTTATGATAACTGTATATATTTTTCTTTAATTTGCTAGGGTTGGAATATTACCACCTGACTCCACAGGTTTTGTTCAGAAATTGGCCATTAGAAGCATTTGAGTATATAATCAGAATTTAATTATTAGGGTTCTGAATATGTTCTCCATATTATTTTAGTGAGCAGCAGGGATGTGAGCCAAAAAGCCTCTGAACCAACCCCCCCCTTTTTCTCTTCTCATTTTGAGATGGTAATTGTTTCCTCTGTTGATGTAGTGAGACTGCCGATGTAATTCAGATATGTTTATCCTCATGTATTTTTCTCCTCCAATTGTTTTTATGCCAATGGCTTTGGGCTCACACTTGGGATTTTATTAATTGTTCTTGAGAGTTATACATGGCAGCTTGCATTCTATTGGACCGTCTGTAGGCCCCTATGATGTGGAAGTTTTTCTTTTTTCTTGTTTCTTTTTTCTAGTGGCTTTTTTGATGGCTTGGCTATTTCAATTTCTTTCCTCAGCAATCTCTAATCTTTATGCTGTTTGGATGTTGCTGTACACCTACAGAAGCGGAATGGAATGCTCCAGGAAGATCTGAAGCACAAGAACATGGAAGCTTGAGTGCTGAGGAGCATGAGGAGTCAGCATTTTCTGGCGACATGTCTCACCTTTATCTTCACGATCATGTTACTGCTAATGATGCAGTGTCCAAATGGCGATTGAAAGGTAAAAGGAATATTCGCAATCTTACAAAAAGGCCTGTGGATGCAAGTGATGGAATAGGTTCCATTTACAGATCATATCCTGAAGAAAAGAGAAGTCGTTTGAGCCACAGGACATTGAGGCAGAGTTTGAGCTTCCGTAGAAGTGATGATTTTGACTATAGTGTTGAGGAGGATGATATAAATGAAAGGGATTTAGGGACTCCGAGAGTTAGAGTGGACAGTAGATACTCCTCGACATCAAGAGTTGCATCCAGGGGTCGAAATAGTATTGGTAGTAATTTAGTTGATTGGGAGGACTTGACATGGGAGGATCAGCCTGCTTTGAAAGGATATTGGAACATCAAAGCGAGGCGTTTTGGTCAATATCTTGATGGCCATCGTCATTTTGGTGGGAGGCCGAGATCCATGCTTGTAAATGTGGATTTGAAGGTTCAAGCAAGCTATCAGAAAGAGCCTGTCCCTATTGTTTCTCTAATGAGCAAGTTAAATGGGAAGGCAATTATAGGGCACCCAATTCAAATTGAAGCCCTAGAAGACGGTTCAGCTGAAGCTCTTCTTTCTACAGTTGATTTTGGCAATGAAGTGCTTAACAGTGAAAATACAGCACTTCAGCCAGCTTGGAGGACTGCAAGGAGGACAGCGAATGTTCGGATCCCACGCCCTCATTTATCATCAGCATTGGATGGTGATGAAGCCACCAACGATCTTCCCTTTTTAGATCAAGAAAGGAAACCGCCATTAAAGAAATTAAATGCAGGGAGTTTCAGTCACAAGGCAAGCCTGGAGAAGGGTAACCTCCCTTACATTCCTCGGCCTCCAACTGACAGGAAGTTTGTGAAAAAGCTACCAAGGAAAGTAAGCTTATCATCTAGTCAGAAAACTAGAACTCTGTCTTCTATAGCCACTGAACAGAATTTTAGTATCAAGCCTATACAAGATAGCAATAGTTGTCAAATGGATGGGCTGATAAAACCGGAGTCATCTGGGCCCACTACAGTAGCTTGCATACCCGTTAAATTAGTATTCAGTAGGTTACTCGAGAAGATCAATAGGCCACCATCAAAAGCAGCTAGTAATGCGGTCTTGTTGAATAGCAATGTGGAGAGAAATCCATCATAGATTACATGTACATTTTCACTGGGAACAATAATCTTATACTGCTAGCACAACAGTTGTTGCTAATTTCTTCTTTCCAAAGAAAGCAATTCCAACCCCAATCCTATTGATTGTCAGCACTGTGAAGGTGAAGATTCTGCTGCCTTTTTGAATAATGAGATGAAGCAGGTAATAGAGGGAGAAACCATATATTGTTGATATAAGGGCCATAACTGTACATTTGTTGGATATGGGTTTCTGAGGAATTGGAGAAAGAGAGCTCTTATTAGCCAGAAACAAGGTAGTCAGAACTTATATGGATATAAATAGGTGTTTTGAAATTTATGTTGATGAATGTATATTTCATTTCTGTACAAGCATATGTACCTACAAGTTCTTTTTTCTTTTTTTTTTACTAATTTAAGAAAAATATAGAAAACCTTGAATAGTGGGGATCAATTTAGGTTTATACCCGAATCTGTAATCTTGTTGAGCAATTGTCATTGCAGTGAGAGAGATGTGGTGCACTGCTTGGATTTTTTTTTACTCATGTAAAGTAGATATTTCGAGCTCTACTTTTTCTGTAAGGCTTAGCAATGCATATGATATGATGAGGATATACTGACGTTGAAAGGTTTACTTGTTATGTAAAATGGTTCTGTAAAACTTCTTCAAAGATGTCTGGAATATTCTTATCAAAGTATTTTGGTTATTGAACGAATGTGAGCAGATGTTACCCACAACCATTGAGACCCAAAGGGCTCTCAGCTCTGTATTCTATGCTGCAAAAATGTGACGCCTTCAGATGGTAAAATTTGGGAGAAGCTTTAAGGTGAAAGCAGCAAAACAGGAGGAAGAGGACCAACATTTTCCGTTAATTATGTTGGTCCAATGATGAGAAGCGGTTTTGTTAGTTAAAAGTCAGACCCTTCCTCCCTTAATGAACTTTTCTTAATGCCTCCTCTCACTTGCTGGATTCTCTCCTTCACATTCATTAACGTGTTTTACAAACCCAAATCTCTTGCACATGGACGCCCTATCACATGAAAGGATTCCTCTTTGCCATTAATATAATAGTAAACATAATGCAAATTCCTCTTTTATACACCAATATATTGATTTCTGATCTTCATCAACTCTAACCAACACACATACAATCTCTCTCTCTCTCTCTCTCTCTCTCTCATGGAGATCAGAGGCTTGCTTTCATGTTGCTTATTTGGAACTTTCCTCCTGATTTCCTCTGCTCCTTCCCTCTATTTCTCTCACTCAACCCATGAACTTTCCTCCCATCTTCTTGCTAGAAGCCTGTTAAACAACACAATCCCACAGTATTTGATACCCCACAACGCTGTAAGAGCAAAGCTTGGGCTCCCTCCTCTTACATGGAGCAAAAAACTAGCCAATTACGCTTCTTGGTGGGCACACCAACGCCAAGGAGATTGTGCTTTGATTCATTCCAACAGCAACTACGGCGAAAATCTCTTCTGGGGAAGTGGGGAAGATTGGGAACCAGGTGATGCAGTTGAAGCATGGGCTGCCGAAAGAAGTTACTACAACCACAACACCAATTCTTGTACTCACGACAAAGATTGCCTGCACTATACCCAGATTATTTGGAGGCAAAGCTTGAAGGTTGGTTGCGCAAAAGTCATATGTAGAAGTAAGGACACATTTATCACTTGTAACTATGATCCCCATGGTAATGTGATAGGTCAAAAACCTTTTTGACGTGTTGTATATAATGAGACGGGATTCATCATCTGTTTGGGTTTTATTCATAATTGTTTCATTTCTGTAGGGTAAATGCCTATTTTAGTTCTTGAAGAATATGTGAAATTTAAATTAAGTTTTCCATTAAATTCGTTTTTGCATCAAACACAAGTAGAGGAGTGTTTGGCATGACAATGGAATGTAAAATGGGATCCGAATTCCTTGTTACTCCTTATTTAAAGAGGAAGAGGGAGGGGGTAATAATAACATGAGATTGTGAGAGGGGCTCCCCTGCTTGAGTAAGAAAGCCCCTCAGATGGGCCCTCTGCTCGGATAAAAGAGCATTTCTCACATACCTCTGTCCAAAGAGGAGAGACAAGGATAAGAGGAGGGATCCCCAATTGTAGGGGATCCCGATCTTGCAAAATGACACATTTTATGCCTTATTGATTAAAAAGTTAAGTTAATGAGCCTTGTTTATAGATTAATTGTTAGTGTTGATATAAAAAACCAACAGTGGCCTTAAGCCCCCTTCTAGGGAGGGGTCGTCAGAAGGCCGTCAGTCTAGAGACCAGAGGCACTTCAACGCTCAAAGTCAGTAAAACCTCAACTTTAGGAGAGTAAAGCTAGTAAGAGGTAAGAGAGTCTCTCTAAGCGTCGTAGTGCGTAAGAGATATATAGGAGAGTGCTTTGGAGTTTAGGCCAGAAATTGGGTCATCTGTAGTGTATCTCATTGGTCTTGGGTTTGGTGTGAATTTAACCATATATGCGTCTTTTAGGCTTCTTCACGCTATTTTAGTCAAGCCTTAGAGGAGGCCCGCCATATGTAATATGGTCCTCCAATTAGTAGCATATCCTATTACTTTCTTTCTTCCAAAGCAAAGTGTTATGGAACATTCTAAAATAATTGTGTCCTTTTCTATAATTGCAATTGCTTATTATATATTTTTCAACATCACTTCTGATTTTATTTTTTTTAAATAAAAAGAAAAAGAAAAGAAGCAAAAGTCTAGTTAAAAGTCATACCAACCTCTAATAAACAACGAAGAACAATGTTAAAAAAGATCATTATTCTTTTTATATCAAGACTTATGCCATTTACAACTTAAAAAATTGTTTTTGAGATGAAAAGAGTAGATAAAATCAATCATTAAGTTTGATATATGCTTCACTTAATGATTTACTTCGTTATTTAAAATTGAAAGAGATTACCATATGATCTCTTCATTTTAAAGATGTTCATCATACAAAGTAGACCAGGGATGGCAATGGGGGTAAAAATTATAGGTTGAGATTTATAAATATATATATATATATATATACCAATTTTGGTGCTACACTTTGTGTGACCTTATGACATTATTATACCCCTCTATCTTTTCATTTAATCTATGTTTTAGCAGACCTACCATTTAATTACATAACCTTTATATCTTTATTCTGTTCACCAAACATTAAAATGATCAAAGATTAAGAAGGATCTCATTTAGCAGCGTTCAAAAATCAACTTTTTCATATTTTCAAAGAGTAATCCTACGTACCACATTTTTATCCTACAATGCTAATCATATGGTTGGTTTAAACTGTCCCGTCAACATTGTGAAATAGAAATATAATAGATAGCATTACCTCAAGTCTCTCTCACATTCATTCACACACACACACACAAAAGAAGTCAGCAACAAGGAATTAATTTCTAATAAATCACAACCTATTGACGGTTTTTCATTGGAAATCTTGTCACAAAATTTTAGCACTATAACAAAATTAAGAATTTAGAGATGGGTAATTACATTATTTGGTTATAAAATAAACTTCAATCATATTTTTCCTCGCTCTTTTATGTTAAACCAGACTTTTAGCACTCTTTTTCAACACCTCGTTTTCGAGGCCCTCGTCTTTTTATTTCCTTTTAGACATCTTTTGCTTTGCTCTAGCAAATAAATTAGGGGTAATTACATTTTCCCCCATGAACTACCAAAAAATGCGCGATGCCCCATGAACTACCAACTCGACCAAAATAGAGCATTCAACTACCAAAGATAACCATTTTCCCCCCTTCCGTCAGTTACACGCCGTTTTACCCTCATTTTCTTTCTCTTTTCCCCCTATGAACTACCACCATCTTCCTCTTTTCCCCCCATAAACTACCACCATCTTCCAACATGCCCCCATATAAAACGGCACATGACCCGTTGACCATTTGTTTTAACCCCTTTGACTGACGGAAGGGAGAAAAATGGTTGTCTTTGGTAGTTAAATGCTCTATTTTGGTCGAGTTGGTAGTTCATGGAGGCATTGCGCATTTTTTGGTAGTTCATGGAGGAAAAATGTAATTACCCCAATAAATTAAGAGACCCACCTTAGCATCTATGAGTATTTATCTTTTAAATTCCAAAAAAAATAAAGAGAAAAATCTGGTGATCCACTGCCACGTTGTGGGTCTAGTGACCCACGGCGCGTGCGGTAACTAGACTCACGGCATGGCCGTGGGTCAAGGATTTATATACGTATATATGTATTATGAAGGGTATTGTTGCGATTTTTGCTTGTGAAATGAGGACATTTGGTAGATCATCAGGGTACATTAACCAAATAGAAAAATTGGAAGGACATTGCAAATCGGGAGGCAGATTGAGGATGGTAAGTATAGTTTCCCCTGTTCACTTTTATGGACGACGAGCAAAGATTGCTGAAACATTGCATGAAATGTATAGTGAAGAAGAACTTCAAGATAAAAACAGAAATAATTAAACTAACATGAATTGTCACATTCCTCTTCCAAGAAGGTAACACCTTTCCTTTCCCAACCAAATACAACCTTTTCATATCCCAAACACAGAAATCTTGTTTTCATTTCCTGGTCATGATACAGTGGCAAAACACTCGAGCCTCCACACAGTATACCCATAGAATACTTTCAAACACTGGAACCAAGTTAACCAACCAGGTCTTGACAATGATACATTCTCTCAGCAAAAGATGTTGTCAAACCAAGTTAACCAACCAGGTCTTGACAATGATACATTCTCTCAGCAAAAGATGTTGTCATTTCGACATCTCATTATTTATCAGCAACAGCCACATATAAAGGCAGAGCCATGAAAGCAAGTTATTTGGTGAAGTACTCGAAAAAAAAAGGGTAGACTTACGAGTTGAGAATGTGGGGTGAAGTAATGAAACAAGAACACCTTGTAGGAGCTCTAAAGTAGCTTGGCTTACTACTATCCTTCCCAAATTGCAAACACAGAAAATAACCACAGGTTAAGGATACTGCAAACCAAACCTACTCACCAACTGCAACAAAAGGTAATCCCCTGATGACAAAAGAAACGCAAGAGCAAAATCAATAATCATTTCAACTCTCTTTCTCTCTCTTCTAGTACTTAGAAAACTTCTGGAGCTTCTATTTTGCTTGATGATTAACTCATGCATTCAACGGGATTTGAACCAATGAACTTATTCGTCTGACCTAAAGGCCACTGACCTGAGACAACTTCCGACACTATGGAAGGAAAAGAATAAAATTGCATTTCTAGGATAAAAGAGTGAACTGTTTAAGGAAATGACAAAATTTCAAAAACAGTTCAAAGATGAATAGCAGTTGAGGTGACCAATATGGACTAAATTCTAGATTCCTATAGTACATTCTACACTAGCACTAAGAACAAGCTTACCAGCCGCCGTGTCTTGAGAAATAGTCATTATCCAGTGATATAGCAAGAGCAACAGCTACAGCTCTCTCTGACAGAGTCAGTGGACGGGCAACTTCCAACTCTTGTATCTGCCATCAAAGACAGCAGAATTAAGATTATAAAAATGATTAAATAATATATATATATATATATATATATATATATATATATATATATATATAAAATTTCTAATGCGGTACTCTACCACTCTGGCCGGACCAGTCTTGGAGCTGGGATCAGAACTCCCAAACCGGATCACGTACTGACCAGCATCAGTAAAGATCTGCATTTCATAGATTATAGCTCAAGATTAAATTGCCATATCAGTAGATAGTTCCTTTGGCAACCAAAATAAGTTCTGATATCTCAAATAAAGATAGATTGAAAACAGATATGATATAACCCAGAGGGCTAGATAGAGGCCTGTGAATGATGGAACACAACATGGCATGTGCCAGCTCTGCTTTTAAGATCAGTAATAACTCAGTATCTAGTACTTCGACAAGGACAATTACATAACACATTTCCAATGGTCTGACTGCAACATGTATCATAATTAATTACATCAGATTCACAGTAAGATGCTAATTCCATAATGATGTATGCTTCAAAATAAACCTTCCAAAAAACAGTACATTCGTCCAACGGCATTGATCTTCACAACCCAAACATATCTCTTTTATCTCGGTCCTTATTCATTTTTGTAAGGTAATCTATACAAGGTAGTAAATAGAAGGGTGAAAACTTGGATATGGAATATTTTGAAGTGAACAATAGTAAAAAGCAAGGACCATCAAGAACTCTAAATACATGAGGTACACATGGTCTTATAGTAAGGAAAATAAAAAAGTTGTGCATTTTAACGATACTCATTTCTTAAAAACTTATTGCTGAAAAAGGGAATCATTCTTGCATTCAGAACTAGCTCACTATGATCTATGTGATCTATAAAAATAAACTCCCACTGAACCACATTTTCGAGTATGTTGTGTGCTGCTTCCCCTCCCAGTCCACAAGATGAAACAATGCATGTACCAGGCAACATAAAATTAGATGAAAAGTCACGCTGATATTTCTCCAGATATCTGTGAATATACCCATAATGATATATTCTCCTACTTCTCAAAGACTGTTATATAGTTTGGCATATTGAGAGTTTTTTGGTTTCGTCATTAAATTTGTGCCTATTGTGTGCTGCAACAATTTGATTAGCTTAGTCTAGGAACTAATGGATAAAAAATAAGCCAAAAAATACCGGCTCTTTAAAATGAATGAAACTGCCACTGAAAAGAGAGACCAAATGGACCAAGAAAACCAACTGCACAGTGAATATTAATGTTTTGTAAAAAAAAAAAAAAGAAGAAGAAGAAGAAGCTACCTCAAAGCCAAAACCCCTCCAGTCGCGATCTATCTCGGCAAGCACTTTCCCATCAATGTCTTTCAAAGTAAATGTCCAATTCCAGAAGCCAGGATTTTCAACCACTGCAAACTGATTCTTCCTGAAAATCAAATGATCTTAGGCTTGGAAATTTAGAAAGAAGCAAGACAAAGTCCAACAACAGAACTTAAAACTCTAGACTGAAAAGAAAAAAATAATAGAGAGAAAGAAGTAATTGACCTCTACATGTGATGGTAATATACTATCAAACAAAGAAAGTAAAAGGGAGCATATTTACACCCACCAGAAGCATCTTAGATTCTTAGTGCTGCACCCACTAAAAGCTAATCATACAAGTGGCATAACAAGGACTACACGTAATTCACAACTGTGTAAGACCTCAGAAAATATTTATACCCCCAAAAATGTTAAAAAAAGAAAAAGAAAAAGAAAAAAAGAAGAATGCAACAATAATAACAACAATAAAAGGTCAGAGCATTCAGAAGCCAGGGAAAAATCCCCTAACGTTCCTATTTGAAGTACAAGAGAAGAATTTGAATTCATCCTAATCTTTCCTCTTCCTATAGAAGTAACTAGCCATTGGTTAAGTAGCTAACAATAAACATCAAGATTTTAAAGACTACGCGAACCTCCTCAAAGCAAGGCAGCTATAAAATGCCTCATGAATTATAAAACTCAACATTGGTGGTCTTGCCATGAAAACTCCTCAGACATTATGCTTAAATTAAATGTACATCATCATATGACAAGTAGAGAGCTGTATACCAAAGTGCCAATACTTTCTATGCGGCAGGATGAATCAGCTTGTCATTTTAAATCATTTGTAAGTGACAACTAGTTTTTCTTCTGCTGTTTGATTGTATAAAATAATTGTTTAACACGTGTTGTTTGGTTGTATCTCTTTATATATATTGAAACCTGTTTCTCTGTTGAACTGCCATCTTTTTTATTAAATCAAAGCATATCCACAAATATCACAAAATGCTTCTTTGTCAAGGGCCACCCAGCCGTTGATGCTGCCACCTATCGGATCTTCTGGTTTTAGTTCAGATCGTGCCGGAATTGACCCAAAAGCTGGAGTTTCGGATGTTTGTTTGCAGGTTGATGGGTCTTTGGATATGGGTATGCCTTCTAGCAAATTTCTCAGCGATGACATGTCTGTTGCTCCACGTCTCAGCGTTGCAGATTTCGTAGGAGGTCCTAAGGTCTTGGAGTGGGCGATAGCCCTTAGAGATGGGAAGAGAGTGTCGATTCCAAGTTTGAATCATGGGGTCCTTCTTCCTTCTCTTAGGAAGAGCAAGGGGGAAGGCAGTAGTACGAGACAAGAGCAAGAAACCGTGCAAACATCCCTATCAACAGGTAGCGAAGCTTAGGACTGACAATTTTTTACACGACCAGCGAACCCGACAATAACTCAACACGAAATTAGCAAGTTAAGGTTTTGTATAATTGGGTTCGGGTCAATTCAGATCGCCCTGAATTAACTCGTTTTTAATAAACAAATCAATCCCGGGTCTTAACTCATGGGTGACTCACATAACCCGTGTAAATAAAATTAATATTTTTTAAATTAAAAAACAAAACCCTAAAAGACTAAAATTCATATAAATTCATTTTTAAAATTCATATATTCATATAAATTTAAATTCCTTTTTTTTTTTTGCATTTAAATTTAAATTTATATGCATGTCAAAATGGGTCAAACGGATCATGTTTGGGTCAAGCTAACACGACCTATTTATTAAATGGATTATGCGGGTCGGGTTGGTCAACCCAACACTCCCTGTTTATTAAACGGGTCATGTTGAGTCACTCGCTTATTTAAATGGCTCGTGTCAGAGTTGAGGGGTTTGACTCGTTTAACTAAATGAGTCGTGTTCAAATTACCAATATCTAGTTGACTCGACCGGAACCCGACACACCAACATGAATTGCTAGCCCTAGTGAAGCTAATACATACCTAGATAGCTAATGTGGGGACGAGATGTTTGCTCTCTCGAACGCGGTTCTCTTTTTTGGGGAAGAGCCTAGGGACAGCGAACCATTGAATGTACATCCCCTTGTTGTTATTGAAGAACCAGTTTTGCCTATATTAGATTCTTTAGATTGGGTGGTCCAGAAAGTTAAGATTTTCCATCGTTTTGTGGGGTTGTCTAGTGACTAGTGAGGGGTTTAAGGATATGAGTTGATGGCTTTATTCATTGCCATTGAAGCGAGTCGAAATCAAGACGGTTCGGCTAGTCCCTCTCTAGTTCTCTTTCTAAGCCAATTAACAGAAGGCACCATGAATTAAAGAGGTTAGCTTGTTCTAATAATTACGACCTTAAGGGAGGTCATTCTAGCAGAGGTAAAGGTTAAGGGGAGGGGTCCAACTGATTCTTCATGAAGCCTAAGATTTTGTCTTGGAATGTCTGAATGAATGGGATAAAATATTGAGGGCCATGAATCTCCTTAGAGAATAGAAGGCTGATATTGTTTGTTTACAAGAAACCAAATTGAAGCTTGTGTCTAGGGTTGTCCACAGTCTTTGGCGTTTACATCATGTGGATTGATGTTATTTGGGTTCGAGAGGGGCTTCTACAGGGATCTTATTAATATGGGATGGGAGGGTGGTGGAGAAAATTGAGGAGTGTGTGGAGGCATTTTCTATTGCTTGCTCTTTTAGAAATGTCGATGACAATTTTGTATGGGCTTTCACAGGTATATATGGTCCTAATATTCACAATGAATGAAGCCTGCTATAGGATGAATTAGCTGGATTGATTAATTGGTGGAATTTACCGTAGTGTACTATGGGTGATTTCAACATCACCCACTATCCATTCTTCCTCAATTATGTCAGATTTTTCTAAGTTCATATTTTCACAAGGTCTTATGGATATCCCTCCTGTAAGCGGAAACTTGACTAGGTCTAATAATTGTGATCATCTGCCGTGGTATAGAATTGACAAGTTCATTCTCTCTTCTGATTGGGAAGCCCAGTTTCTTGAAGCTTCTCAGAGGAGGCTCTTTAAACTTTTATCGGATCTCGTTATTTCTTGATTGTGGTGTTACTTATAAAAAAAAAAAGTTATTTCTTGATTGTGGTGTTGTTGTAAGCAGGAGAAGGTATTTCAAGTTTGAGAATGTGGTTAAAATCAAAGCGTTTTGTGGAAAAAGGTGAAGCAATGGTGGACGTCTTACAGCTTTCAAGGCTCCCCTAGTTTTGTCCAGGCAAGCAAACTAAAAGCTTTGAAAGTCGACTGGAAAAAATGGAATGAGAAGGTATTTGGCAAGGTGGTTCTTTTGGACAAACTCCGAGATCTTGATGTTATTGCAAAAGAAAGATCCTTATTTGAGGTTGGAAAGGTGAGAAAGGCTGACATTGCTAGTATCTTGGAGATAATTACTCTATTGGAAAAAGTGAGTTGGAGCCAAAAATCAACGGCACTTTGTTTGAGAGAGGGAGACAAGAATACAATTTTTTTTCCACCTACTGGCCAATTCAACCAAAAGGAACAACTACATTAAATCCTAAGTTTGTTGGTTCTACTTAATAAGGGAGCATATTTTGTAGTTTTACACTGATCTTTATTCAAAACAATTCAGTTAGCGGCCTAAATTGGATGGTCTTCCTTTTGAGGAGGTATTTGGCAATGTCAAGAAGTAGAAAAAGGTTCTTATGGACGAACTCCGAGATCTTGATGTTATTTTTTATTTTATTTTTTTATAGATAAGCAAGCACATTTTATAAAAAGCGTAAGGCGCCCCTAAAGGCGAGATCCTTATCTAAGGTTGAAAGGTGAAGAAAGGCTAAGATTGCTACTATAGTAGTATGCTAGAGATGATAACTCTATTGGAAAAAGTGAGTTGGAGACAAAAATTGAGGGCACTTTGGTTGAGAGAGGGAGACAAGAATACAAATTTTTTCCACCGATTTGCCAATTTGAACAAAAGGAACAATTTCGTTGAATCCTTAGTTTGTTAATGATTCTGCATCTTCAGACTCTTCAGAAATAAGGGAGCATATTCTGCAGTTTTACACTTGTCTTTATTAAAAAACAATTTAGTTGGCAGCCTAAATTGGATGGTCTTCATTTTGATTAATTTGGTGCTAAGGAGGTTTTGCAGTTGGAAAGAGCGTTCGAGGAGAGTGAAGTATTTGAGGTGGTGAAAGTTTTGAACTGTGATAACGCCCTGGGCCCTAATAATTTTTCTTTGGCCTTCTTACAGTCTTATTGGGAGGTTCTTAAAGAAGATATCATGAATGTTTTTTTTTTTTTTTTTTTTTTATAAGTAGATATCATGAATGTTTTTCATGACTTTCATACTCAAGGTAAGTTTGAAAGTAAGTCTCGATGCTATTTTTATTGCCCTTATTCCCAAGGAATATGGGGTGATGGATATTAAGGAGTTTCGTCCTATTAGTCATGTGAGTGGCGTCCATAAAATTATCTCTAAAGTCCTACCTAACGAGCTGAAAACTGTGTTGGAAAAGGTTATTTCCAGGTCTTAGAATGCTTTTATCAAGGGGAGACAGATTTTAAACTCAATTCTTATTGCAAATGAATGCCTTGACAGTAGAATCATAAAATCCAAGTGTGCTTTGTAAATTGAATCTAGAGAAGGCTTATGATCATGTTAATTGTGATTTTTTGTTGTATTTGTTGAAGAGATGTGGCTTTGGAGAAAAATGGTGAGATTAGATAGCACATTGCATCACTATTATGTATTTCTTTGTGTTGATTAATGGAACTCCATCCAATTTCTTTAATAGCTCTCGGGGCCTAAGATTGAGGATCCTCTTTCCTTTTTGCTCTTCGTTGTAGTCATGGAGGCTTTGAATAGAATGTCGTCTGCCACTGTGGATTAGGGGACTTTTATCAGGTTTTTTGGTGGGGTCCAGGAATAATGATGAGCTCCTAGTGGCTCATCTCTTATTTGCGGATGACACCCTATTTTTTGTGAGGCAAATCCAGATCATCTCTGTCATTAACAATGTCTTTTCTTATGCTTTTTTTAATTTGGCTAAAACATAGTTAGTTCCTGTTGGCGCCGTGGAAAATGTTGGAGGCTTGGCTAGTATCCTTGGTTGTAACATGTCCTCCTTGCCTATGAAGTACCTAGGTCTTTTATTGGGGGCTTCCTTTAAGGCAAAATAAATCTAGGGTAGTAATATTGAAAAGATGGAACGTTGTTGGTGGGTTGGAAGGCTTTATTTGTCTAAGAGAGGTAGAATCACTTTGATTAAAATAACTCTTTCCACTTTCCCTACTTATTATTTGTCTCTTTTTCCCATCCTTGTTGAAATTGCTAACTACATCAAGAAACTTCAGCGGGTTTCTTGTGGGGTGGAGTCAGTGATGAGTTTAAATTCTAGCTAGTCAATTGCTCAAGAGATTTGAACTCTGATTTCCTCAGACGTATTGGGGGTTAGAAACCTGTTTTTGTTTAACTAACTCTCTTGGAAAAATGGTTATAGCGTTATGCCATGGAAAGGGAGTCTTTGTGGAGATCAGTGATGGAAGTTAAATATGATAGCATGTGGGGAGGGTGGTGTCCCAATGCGGTTTTTGGGTCCTACAGGATTGGGGTGTGGAAAAACATTAGGAGAGGGTGAGGGGTTTGCTCTAGATTGGTGATATTTGAGGTGGGAGATGGGTGTAAAATCAGGTTTTGACAAGATATGTAGTGTGGACATCAGACCTTGAAGGCAGCTTTCCCGCCGCTGTTAAGTATTGTGTGCTATATAGGAGGCCTCGGTGGCAGATCATGTGCAATTTTGTTATGACACTTTACAATGGAATATCATATCAATGCATGATTGGGAGGTGGAGGTGATCACTTCGTTCTTTAATTGTTTGTACATTCTTAGGTAAATTTGTTAGCTCCCTTCCAAAAGGAGGACGTTCAAGGTCAGATCTTATTATCATGCACTTAACACCCCCCCCCCCCCCCCCGACTCACCTTTCCTTGGAAGATCATTTGGAGAAATAACGCTCTCATGAGAGTAGCGTTCTTTGTTTGGACGGCAGCGTTAAAGAAGATTTTTAACCTTGGATAACCTAAGAAAGAGACACATCATAGTGATTAATTGGTGGATAAAGTGGATCATGCCCCAACAGGTAGTGAAGCTGTTGACTAGTTGGAAAGGTCAGTTTGGTAGCCACTGTAATATAGGACAGTTCCGTCATGCTTAATTTGGTGTGTTTGGAGAGAACACAATGCTTGAAACTTTTAAGATTGTGAGAGAACAGTGATAGAGTTTAAAGCTATCAAGTCTCTTCATCTTTGGATGGCTGCTTGTTCTCGCTTTTCTAATTTTTTAGAATTTTTAGATTTGTGTTCTCTTAAATACTCCTTACGTACTTGGATTGCGTCTCTTTGTGCTTCTAATAAGATTGAATTACTTATAAAAAAAAAAAAATCTAATTGTAGGTCAGTGGTCCTTCAAGAAGTACAAAATATAGCTTCACATTGTAGTTTCTAGAAGATTCACACAGTAAAGTCATCTTCCCACAATATTCAAAAGTACTACTTTCTCCCATTCATGGCCAACATAGCAGATACTTAAAAAGCTAATTCGCTTAGAGCCACTTCCTGGCCTAGAAGATCTACCACTCCACAACCGTCTATCTTATGTGTCTATTTAAGAAAGCACCCCAAATAAAACAGCTGGGCTCCAAATCTTAACTGCAAATAAATTTAAAGGTACTAACCCTGATTTAATAAAGTACTTTGTAAAAATAGTTCAGAAAATACCATTACCCAAGGTACAAGTCATACACCCTCTTCCAAAGATGCCATCGTCTGTGAACCACACCAACTTCCTAGATAGGAACAGATTTTTCACATCACTGACAGTCAAATTGCTGTTTAACATGCTCAAAACTTTATGTAGTATTGCAATAGCAAACAGCATAAACTTCTAATTGCCATACCTTACCATCAATCTCTGTGTAAATTGAGCTGGTTATCCACCAAAAAGGCCTACGAACCTGAACATGGTAAACAAAAACTTCAAGCCAAAATAGCAACATATCCAAGCCAACAGAATCTAAAGCCTCACATAGTTGCAAAAGAATAATAAATCTCTACAAAGCCTCACCCTGAAGAGCTCATTACCCATCGAATCAGTTATATAAGCAACAAAAGGGCGCCTTAGCCGAAGCAACTGCAAAAGGCAAAACAAGCATTAGCAAGGAAAATTCCATACAAAAAATTAAATATCACAAGCATGCAAGCAAACTAAACCAGCATTCCAAAACAGCAAAGCTTTTAAGAAATTCAAACATGTAATCTAGTAATCATACTCGCTTAATCATCACTCATCCCAAAAGTTTAAGCTGATAGAAAATAGTGAATTTAATCATTTAATTAATATTCAAACACTCTCCCCACATGTGGGCTCAAGCTCCTTCCCAATAAATAAGGCCCAACACATGAAATATTTAATTAAATGAGAAATAAACTGTAGATTCAGGGTTCGGACTCATGACTTTTGCTTTGATACTATATTAAATTACCACTAACTCAAAAGCTTAAGCTGATAGGAAAATGTGAACTTAATCACTTAATTTACATTCCAACAATATTTAAGCATTCGATAATTTCCAGAATCAACTTAATTAGAGACAAAAGTGTCAATGGTGCTAGCATGTTAAGGGGCATGATATTGCTACAAAAAGGTTCTCTGGACCTATCCACCAATTGTCCCAGATCATGGTGCAGATATTAAATTAAAGCCTTCTTGGTTAGTTGAATCTCTTTTGGTACTCAAAGAGTATTTCAGAACAATTCTGGTTGCAGTTATCAAAACCAGCTTAAAAACAAAAATGTTGTTTTTGCACACTTAGGCTCCTCCAACACAATCACTCTCTTTTCTGTAACAACACTACCACGCAACAGCTCATGGTTGCACCAAAACTAACTTCCAACTCCACCGACCGACCATCAACTTGTTAATCATGATGGAAATGGAAAACAATGTATGAAAGGAGGAGCTGATTTTCTATATCCAGCCCTCTGCTATTCATTCCATATATATAGGAGAAATGATTACAATAGAGAGAGCAATTTCCTGAGAATGACAGCTAGTACTAGGACACACCTATTCTGGACACCTCATTTAAATTTTCTTCTAGAATAGTACAGTTTATTACAACATGCATTCTAACACTCTCCCTCAAGCTAGAGCATACATGTCACATAAACCCAGCTTGGAATAGATAAATTCTAACCGACTCTTACATAATGACTTTGTGAAGATATCAGCAAATTGGTCCTCAGACTTCACAAATGGTGTGGCTAAATCTCCACTGAGTATTTTGTCTCGGACTAAGTGACAGTCAACCTCAATATGCTTGGTCCTCTGTTGGAATACATGATTAGAGGCAATGTGTAGAGCAGCTTGGTTATCACAAGATTGTGGGATAGGTGTACGTGCTGGGAAGCCTATCTCTTGAAGGAGATGTTGTAGCCAAGTTGGCTCACTAGCAGTATGAGCCATCGCTCTTTTCTCAGCTTCTGCACTCGATTGGGCAACTACATTTTGCTTCTTACTTTTCCACATTACGAGATTTCCTTCAAGAAAAGTACAATATCCCATAGTCGACCTTCTGTCTGAAGATGATCCAACCCAGTCTGCATCAATGAAGCCTTCCAATCTGAGATGACCATTCTTCCTAAACAATATGCCTCGATCTGGGACTCTCTTCAAAGATCAAATAATACGAATAGCAGCATCCCAATGTGAGAGTCTCGGAGCCTCTAAGAACTAACTCACCACACTAACTGCATGTGAGATGTCTGGCCTTGTGATAGTGAATTAAATTTCCCAACCAATCGATGGTATCTGCTAGGATTTGGAAAGAATCAGTAGTTTCTGATTTGGATCCATAGGAGTAACAACAGGTCGAGCTCCCAGCAATCCAGTCTCCTCAAGGATGCAAGTACACACTTCCTTTGAGATAAATTGTTGCCTATCTTAGATCTTGCAACCTCAATTCCTAGGAAGTACCGAAGTTTGCCCAAATATTTAGTGTAAAAGCGTTGTTGCAAAAACTGCTTCAACCTGGTGATTCCTCTAGTCACTTCTCATGATCACAATCTCATCTATATAAATAACCATTAGGATGTATCCAGCATCAGTATGTTAGTGAAAAACTGAGTGATATGTCTGACAACGAAGGATGCCAAATTCCATTACTATGGAGAATTTCCCAAACCGTGCTCTTGGTAACTACTCGAGCCCATATAATGCCTATTTCAATTTGCAAACGCTACCCTGATACTCCCCCTAAGCAACAAACCCTGGTAGTTTCTCCATATAGACTTCCTCAAATAAATCACCATGAAGGAAGACATTCTTAACATCTAATTGATAGAGTGGCCAATCAAGATTGGCAGCAATAGAAATCAATACACGAATAGAAGAGAACTTAACCACACAAGAGAATGTCTCATCATAGTCAATGCCTTAAGTCTCTGTATAGCCCTTTGCAACCAACTAGGCATTAAGGCGGTCAACAGAATCATCAGGATGAAACTTAACAATATACACCTATTTACAACCAACAATATGTTTGCAAACTGGTAAGGGAACAAGATCCCAAGTCCCATTTTGATGTAGGGCTACCAACTCCAATTCCATGGCTCTCCTCCAACCTGGGTTAGAGAGTGCATCCTAGATTGTCTTAGGAATGGAAACATTATAAATGGTGGAAATAAGGCCCAAACCACGAGCCCTAATCGAGCCATAGGAACTAACGTACCAACGAAACAGTTGTCTAGATAATAGTTGGGGATATTGCGTAGAGGATAACTGCCCCACGAATTCATTCTAATTGTCCCATCATTCTCGATGGCAAACTTGGTCATGTTCTTAACCTGCCAGTAAACATGTAATCCAGCACAACACCTACTAACGACAATAGCCTGCCAGCAAGCAAGGAATTTGGTGCCACGCTTGGCCAGAGCTGTACCCCATCACCAGGCGACACTTGGCCAAGGACGTGCCTTGCTACAGGACACGGATACGGTGCCACGCCTAGACAAGGCTGTACACCATCAGTGGGAGATACCTGGCCAAGACTGTATCCCATTATTAGACACTCCGCAAAAGGGAAGGCATGCAACCAATTTAGGTACATTCACCTTACTATTCGTATTACAATCCTTCTAGCTCTCCCTCTCAGGGCAATTCCTCTTGCTAACTTAAGCATTGGAGATTTTCCCGGTCGGCACCCCCAGCAAGTTTCTAATTGTTCTTACTCTTCCTTCCAGACGTCTGTTGCCCAAGATTGATCATGCGATCAACTACATCATCAATATCTAACACTGACGCATCTATTTCAAATAGGGGGAAATCACCCCAAAATCTAGTAACCATATCTTCAAATTATGTATGTATCACTGCCAGTCTGCCGCATCTATTTCAAATATGGGGAAGTCACCTGCAAAATTTGGGATCCAAATTTCTTCAAAGTTGCCCTTCTTAATAGATGCCAAAAATTGAAATTGTATACATTCGTAATATGACTTCTGGCTTTCTATATCAACTGGATATCAAATTGCCAAAAATTGAACATGTATACATTTGTAATATGACTTCTGGTTTTCTATGTCAACAGATGTTGACACTGTTCAAAACCTTGCATTAGTTGTTTTCTTAGTTTAAAACAATACGCAATGGCAAGCTCTTATTATTATTACTATTTTTTTTATAGGCTCCTATAGGGATTGAACCTATGACTCACCCTCCACCTCTTGTTTATCTTGCTTACGGAAGTTTGTTGCTTTATTCATTTAATGGCAATCTCTCAATAGTGAAATGCAAAAGGAGATGCTTTTCTTACAATATTTTCAGACAAATCGGTATGGGAAATGAATCTAACCAAACTTTCAGACAGAATGATATGGGAGTTCCCTTATCAAACACAAATAACACAGCCCACTGCTTGCGAATTTCGTGTGCAGAGCATACCACCACATCATTCTATCGTCATATAATTACGTAGGTTGGGTAACTCTACTGACCTTGAAATTAATTTCTTCAAAATGAATTTTTGCTGAATGCATTATGCCGATTGTAGTTGCATTTGGTTATGACAGTAAACAATTACTCTTTTCTTTTTTTCAATGATTAGATAGGCTCCCATACTTCAAACATATCTTATAGCCAAGTATAGTACCGTGTATCCACATCTACATGCACATACCTCAATCACACTTATCTGTGAATAACTACTGCATATAATTTATTCTATCACACCATCATTCACTAGTATCACTCGTACAAAACACACGGAGACCCCATTGTCACAGCATACACTCACAAAGAAGCACACGACACAAAGAGCATTTATTTTGCATGAGTTCACAAACACATGCAAAACCTCTCTCACTGACACATACAGACTGTCATAGAGTTACTGTCTCACTGAGCACTCACTCCTCTCTCTCTCACACACACACACACACGATATAGTCAGAGCATTCACAACTCATATGAACACACACTCACCCAGCAAAGGAAAAGAGCACATTAAAAGCAGCAAATAGCAGAGACATGTAAAGAGCATATTGAAAGCCAGTGATACCAACAGCCAGCCAAAATTGAAACCCAGAGAGAGAGAGAGAGAGAGGAGAGAGAGGAGAGAGAGGAGAGAGAGAGAGAAGGAATGAGAATGAGAATGAAGGGTTTGAGAAATAAATTAAAAAAAAATGAAACAGTCATGTAGTAGGGCATGGAAACTGATGAGCTGAAGAAGCGAGAAGTAGAAGAAGGAATGAGAATGAAGGGTTTGAGAAATTCTCAATGCAGAGGTTTGGGGTGGAATTCATTTTCAGTATTTAATACAAATAGGGATACCAACATCCAAGGAATAGTGCATGTTGTTTTTTGCCTTGGAAACCAAATAAGGAACTTTTGGTAGAGATGCCAAACACCACTTTCAGCAATGAATTTACAGGTGCATGAGTTGTGAATTACCTATAAAATAAAATAAAATAAAAAACCTAAAGGAATCCTGAATTACAGTGATAGTTTTAATTGACAACGCCATTGTCCACATAATGAGAATGATATGGAAAACATGTAGGCTTTCCATTTTATTATGACATACATATTAAACTTTATTGATTTACATGTACACATTAGCGTGTGGATGTGCTGACTTGGGTAGTGACCAGAGGGGAAGAATGAGATAAGAATCCTCAGACATACACATTACCATCAATAACAAACTGACATCAATTATGTGATCTATGATTATAGTGCAGCAACAAAGTAGGAATTTAAAAATGAGAAGTACAATGTTAAACTACAGACCTGTCTGAAAATGAAATTACTCTGCTCACGAATAAAACCTACAGGCTGCAAAACAACATTGAGTAGCAGGAATTTCAAATAGTTCAAGATGTAGTAAGCCATTTGTTTAAAACACAATTGTGCACAGCAAAACTTCAGGAGAATAAAGGAATTAGAATGATTGCTCACCGACTGGGGGTAGCACACATCTACTATTGCATACCGGTTTTCCTACAGTTCCACCAAATAGAATTGATCACAAAGAGACAACTAGATAAAGAAAATAAAAGAAAGAAAAAGAAAATGGAAAATGAAATGCTCAAAAGAGCCAGAGAAAAAAGGTTATCAAAACATGCAAACACTCATTTAATAATTAAGGTAACAGGCCTCACTAAACCTAGGCAACTACTCCAGATGGATAATATCAAATACCAAAAGCAGATATGCATGCAGACAATAAATGTCACATTTCTACCAACAATGGATCCAAAAATTGTTCATTGAAACCAAGCATTTGGCTCTTAGCATCACAGTGCCAACATCCTAAGATTCGCTTGAAGTCTTGTAAATTATGCAAAACATGTGAAAGACAACACACCATAATTCTAGTTACAAATGAATGGATCCCGTGAGACCATATATATGTCAGATTTAAGGCCAACTATATAAGCAAGATGACCATTAAAGAAAGGAAAAATATGTAAGCTCATCAGCCACATATTATAAGCAAAGATAGAATTTTACAACAGAAAACAAAACTAAACAAATCAATGACAATTTTTTATTCCCAAGTTAAAAGCTGCAGGGAAATACTTGGAGTTGATCTGATGCTTTGCAAAAAAATCTCAACATTCTTACCATAAACACTTCAATCTACTACTTTATTTTAAAGCCAACGGTAAAAACACTTCTTCTTTTTTTAAGAAAGGTAATATTTTGGCATCCTAAAAGTACCATACATAGTTTTACTTTTACATGATATGGATAACCAAACATGCTCCCAAATCTGCATCAAGATGAATGAGAAGAAAATAATTTGATATAAGTTATATATATATGAGAAGAAAATAATGATAGGGAAGTTAATTACCTGCTCAAAACCAAGCACAAGATTTGCCCACTCTATATCCCTAGTAATCAGCAAATTGGACCTAGCAAGAAGCGGTGCGACCTGGGCCTAATATATTCACAAAATACCAAGTTAAGACATCTTCAACGTTACATATAGTAGACGAAAAAGATTAACTTTGAACGCAAGAAACTTGAAAAGAACAAGCCCAAGCAAAACCAGATGTCACATGGCATTTAATCCTGGTATGACAATGTGTCTCCAAGAGTAGGAGATAGTAAAGCATTACCTAACACATAAAAAAAGACACGGACTGGAAAAGGTAACAGGCTTTTAGAGAATGGCCAAGTGTTCCATTTTATTTTTCCTATGAGTTCCAATTTGTCTCCAAGAGAATAGCTAAGTCACGGATGGATCACTTTTTGGTGTTCGGCAGCCAGTCTTTTCTTTATCATCATCATCATTTTATTCTTTCTCTTAAATTTCTTTACAAGTAACCAAAGTGATGACATTCCCCACCCCCCAAAAAGAAAAACTGATATTCACATGTGGCAAATTCCTCCTTAAGAATATATAAATTCATATTCACAAAGCTCATTATCTTTATGGACGTACAAAAGGCCTTAGAAATATGGAGAATTACATTAATGATTACTAATCCATTACATAGAAAACCATCAAGTCTTTTACCAGTATCTTCCAAAACTAAAGGAGTTTCTTTCCACTTTGATAAGAAAGTAGCTACATAAAACAGACATTTAGGCGCACTACTTTTAGTCCTGAAAAATTGGCCTAATGCAATATCATGCCACTTGTGGAAAAATTCCAGGACTTTGTGATACATAAATGCTAAAGAGGGATTTCAATGATAACTAAGATAACACTGTAAGTGAAGCTGTTAAAATAACTGATGGACAAGGTTGGAGATTCTTAGGCCATTGGAAAACAAAACAAAAAACAAAAATTCATGACCTGCACAATGGCATTATCTGCATCTGAAAATGTGGAGGTAGGGCTAGGGGCAAATAAAGGATCTTATGTGATTTAACATTAAGTACAAATTACCATCAATCATTTTTATTTTTATTTTTGATAAGTAAAAAGATTTTATTAAAAAAGCATAAAGCGCCCTAAGTACACAGGAAGTATACAGAGGAACAGCTCAGCTAGCCCACAGAAACAAAGAAAAACCCAAAAACAAAGAAAAACCCCAAAAACCCAAAGGTAAGCCCCCAACAAACACCCAAGAAACGAAAGAAGCAACCCAAACACCCAACAAACACCCAACAAACAAAAGAACCTCCCCAAATACAAAAACAACCCCTACCAAGCACCCAAACCTACCCCGAAAGCCCCCAAACTAAGACTCCCTACATCATGAGAGCTTTTCCTTTCCCACGCTTGGAGGAAGTGTTAGCATCGCCATAATTGATAGAGCTCTTCAAATTCAGGAGCTACCTCTTGCCTTTTGTCTTTTGGCGAGCAATCATTTTGTCCCGATGGATATCTTCTTCCAAGGCATCCAAAATAGCCAAAGACTCCTCATCTTGAACACCATCCATCTCCCAGTCCAATGGTAACCCCTCCCAAAAATCATCGTCCTTCTCCCAAGCAACAAGCTCCCCATTTAGATCAAAACCAACAGATTACCATCAATCATCCACTCTATGTTCCAAATAATATAAGAAGCTCATGATGATAAGCATGGATTTTGGCTGTGCAAGCTACGTAAATTTTACAAAATGAAGACAATCTCAGAAGAAATTATCATGGATAAGTTGCTGTTAAATATTTGAAGGCTAACGTGTCTTCTTTCTGAAGGTTTAGAGCATTTCAGCTATTTGTACCAAGCAAAGAAAATCTTCCAATGGCAACCTCCACCTTTCTCTTGCTGCTTTTTTTCTTCTTCTTCTTTTGTTCTTAGAGCACTAGCAGCAGACTCCCTAAATTTCATTCCCTTCCCTAAATGTAGGAAAAACTCCTAAAAACGTACCTGCAACAAACTCCCTTGGTACTCTCTAAACCAAGGAAAGCTTATCCTTATTTTATTCCAAAAAAGGCTCTCTCTTTTCCCTAGCATTGATTTGAAATAATATTTAAATGGTATAGGAAAAGGATAAGGGAAGCTATTGTGAAATTTATTTGAATAGGAAAGCAAAAAGTAGCTTTGTTCTCTAAATTTAAGTGAAATCTAACAGAAGCTGCTACTAGTGGTCTTATAGGCTTTCTCTAAGCCCCACTCTTCACATATGCACATTTAGTGATCCAATTATCACAAAATAAGCTATAACAAAATTGCAGCAAAAGCACGGTAAAACTGATGCATTCATTAACTGAATAGCTACTGAAGATTCATATGCACAACAACTATCATGTTTAAGGCTAAGTTCTTATAAATAACAATTTGAAAACAAAATTAAAGCTCAATCTCACCTCCTCTGGAGATTCTGGCTTCAGAAAACCTGAGACAGATTGGCTGAGAGGTGCTTGAGTCAAAACTGGTTTACCCTGGTCCAAAACATTCTCTTCACTAAGAAATGTACCTGAATACCATCTCCCATATTGATGTTGGTTATCATATGCTATTCCACCAAATTTTCCATGCTTAACAATTTTTCGTCTTCTTTTTCCCCTAGAATTTTTCATTTTCCTATCGGCAACCCAAAGCTGTACAAGAAAATCCCTATTCAAGTCAGTATCATTTTCAACAATGTGTCCAAATTTGCGGGAACCAGTTATCATGCTCTGTGTTGACCAAGGAAAATTTCCCTCTAAACAACCAGGTAACTTAAATCTCCAATCATGAGGTCTTGCTAAGATCAGCCTTTCTTGAAAACCTATAGCCCCACCCCCCAAACCATATTGCCACAATGATCTTGCCGGAAGACATCCACTTTGAGATTGCGAGTCAGGAAGGATGCAAACCTTCTCGGCAGTAAAAGCACCATTTTGGTTTTTATTTAAAGAATGATACAATGATGACCTCCTTCCAATGGTTTTATTAATTCTGACAAGGCAACGACAACCCTCTGTCCAATTCATCTAATAGAACAGTTGTGCCTGCAGAAATTGAATTGCAAACTGATAGAACTCCATGTGTTACAAATAAAAAAGAAAAAAATTGAAAAGCACAGTTAAAATATACTGCCTAAATCAGTAAGATTAATACCTCTTCAAATAAAGAATCTAGTGAAGATTGCCAGTTCAGAAAATTTGATCTACAGTTGTTGAAGATTCCTGTCACATATCCCATAATTTTCTCACATTAATCAGACAGGAACGGCACTAAGTGAATTAGCAGCACTGTAATAAAGGTGTTCCATAAAATGAAACAATTAGTTATAGGAAAGAGAATATGCTTCATATATAAGAGTTGTTGTTATGAGAAATGAAACCATTACTGAAGAACCAGCTAAAATACAGAGAGAGAGGGAGAGAGAGAGAGAGAGAGAGAAGGAAAGAAACGATTTCCAAAAACAACAAAGCAAAGAGAAGAAAATAAACTACATGGGACTCCAATAGAGGTAAACAAATGGAATTAGTGTTACAAAGAAGAAAATATCTCCAAACAGTTGAAATCCATGCTCCCACGAGACATCATGTCAAGAAGAAACATAACACATGGAATTAGTATGATAAATACATAAAATGCAGAAAAGGCTAACACCTCATTGGCACATTACATTGGCAAACATAAATGGCCACAAATATGTAAACTATAACGTATTCCCACATCCAAACGCGTATCAATTCCATGTTTCACGATCTAAATTTCAACCTATACATACTGGACATTATATTGACTTAAGATTGGGAACAATTCCCAGTACCAAAAACCCCCCCAATTTGATCACCAACAACGAAAAAAAAAAAGAGAGTAAAAACATAAAATACCAAAAATAAGAAGAATAAAAGCACGAACTTCTCTCTCTCTCTCTCTCTCTCTCTCTCTCTCTCTCTACAAGTTGGTCTACGTTGGTGTCCAAATGAGCTATTGATCCTCCACTAACCCAATCAAACACGGCAGATTTGAAAATTTCAACCAAACATAAGTTAGAGCAAATACGATAACATCACATTTTGAAGTCACAACAAAATTATTGATATTACCAAACGGAAACAGAAAAAGAAAAAACTTCGAGAAACATTATTGATATCAACACGAGTGAACTCAAAAAAGTGTTTTCAGGAAAACATTTTTGCTTTCGTATGCGATAGTTTAAAACGAGAAAACAATCAAACACTCACCGCTCTTCCTTCTTCAACTCTCTCTTTCCCCCTCTCTGTCTCTCTCTGTCTGTCGCTCTCTGACTCTGTCCCCTCCTTTCTCTCTTTCGTAATTTCCTTTTAAAAAGTTTGGATTTGGTATGGTGATCACGAACGAATGGAACGGCTTGTCCCAGTGACCATCTGCCACGTCAAGGAGAAATAAGAGACCCCACGTGTTGATAGTGTGGTGAGTGCTATGAGCAGTGACGTGGAGAGGTTTTTTCCTTTTTGGGGTTTGACTGTTGTACAACACCCACACAACACTCCCTCACATGAGGGTGGGTCCCAGTGTGTGGGGCCCACCCTCATGTGAGGGGGTGTTGTGTGTGTGTTGTGTGGGTGTTGTAAAAGTAATATTTTCATTTTTCTTTTGTGTGTTTGAGAAGTTTTTTTTTTTTTTCTTTTTTTAAAGAAACGCGAATTAACTAACATTATTCAATTATCATTAACAATTTGATGATACATCTCTCCTTATAGTTTGGTACCGCTCCCTTTTCTCTCTGTTCTCTCTCTCCTCTCCCTGAAAAACTCTATGCGACGACCACCCCCCTTTTTCCTTCCCTTTTCTTATGCTACCGCCTCTCTGGAGGCCCCTACCTAGCTGCGGTTCTCTCTAACTCTATCCAAAACCTTTTTGGAGGTTATATCCACTTGTTGCAACATCATCGACAGCGGACCACTTGTATCTTGAAGTTTTTAGATCTTATGTTTTTCAACTTAGATCTACTAACTTTAGGAGGCCTCTCCATCATACTCTTCATTCCGTCGGATCTCTCCCCTTCAATCCACCGTTAGCTACTTCGTCGTCTGGTACTCTCACGCCAAAGCATGCACTCCATGCGCCAAAGCCTTATGCCATGCGAGCTGATCTCCACCGCCATCCGCCATCTGCACCGGTCTCAAGCAATGGTCCTACAGCCACCGATGCTTTGTGAGAAGTTTTATGCTTTCTGTATTTATATTTTCTACAGTTGGGTATTGGTCTCTCTATGAGACCCATTCACTAGTGATTTTGATCTAATATTTGTTGTGCCTACTTCTCTTCAACCCCTGCAAAGGGGTTGCTATTTCCTTATCCAAATCAGCGCTCGCACAACCCTTACAAAGAGGTTGTTACTTTGGACAGAGTTGAAGGCCTTTGCATGGGTCACACCCCCTTCCTTCGCTAGTTTGGTCTTTTATCCGTCCGTGCGAATAAATCTTTGGCTTTGTTCAAGATTGATAGGGCAATAACCTTTTTAGTTCATCTGAAATTGAAAACTCATCATTCTCTCATTGGTTACCACTTTGACACTGTTATATCAAATTTGGGTTTATTGTTGGGGTGTCCACCCCTCTGCTTTCATGTTTATAACTCTTTTCTTTGTTGAATAAAAATTGTACTTGCAAAAAAAAAAAAAAAACAAAACAATTAGATGATGCATGGACTTAATTATTATTTTTGCATACTTAAAGCAAACACTTTTAACATTTTTATACATCATAGAGCTAATTCTGTGAAATAATTCAAAGACAAGGATAAAAGTGGCCCAACCTTACACAGGTTGATGATTAGTAAGGTTTGAGTCTAAATCATACATCGTAAACTTTGTTCTTTTCTTTTTATAGGAAAAATTGTACTATTAATCCTTGTAATTAGCCTAAATTACAAATCACTCCATCTGGTATCAAAATTAATTCAGAGATTATTGTGGTTGACTTAATTTACAAATCGCTTCTTATAATCAAATTCTGTTAAAAAATTTGACAGATTCCGTTAGGCCTCACGTCAACACCAATAAGATGGCAACACGTGTCGATCTTAATAAAAAAAAATGTAAATCTATTAAAATATAAATAAAACAAACTTAAAAAACTATATTTAAAAAAAAAATCGAAAAAGAAAAAAATGGGTGACTGCCGGTTGGGCATCCACCCCTTTGGGGGTGGCCGCACGCCACCAAAGCACTCAAAAGAAGCCTATAAATAGGAGAGACTTAGTAGGTATTGAGGCGGTTTGAATGCACTTTTTGTATTCTCATAAAATTTCACTGACTTAGGCATCGGAGAAGGCTCCACTGGCTGACCCCCGATGCGCCTTTGCTACTTTGCAGGTCATTGCATATGGGCCATCGGAGAGCCAGCCAAGAGCCAACACATCACCAGACTGAAAACTGTACCAACAAAACTATAAAAGGAAAAAGCACAAAACTTGAGAACGGTGATAAGGAGGTGGAAAAGGAGGGAGAGGAGGAGATCCATCCCTCCTCCCTTGGAGAACACACCCATAGTGGACGCCTTGACGGAGACCTTACAAGGAGAAAAAAACCTTACTCTCTATAGAGAATGAGGAACTTCTCACTCCAAAAAGAGGGAAGTTAGGAAATAATTAATGTTTTAAAATAGTGGTAAGTCGATATGTTCTTACATTCGCTGACGAAAATTCAAATCTTTTAACTGACCCGTATGTTATGGTTAAGTGTGTATATATATATAAAAAAATTAATTCTAATACCATATAGAGAGCGATTTATAATTTAAGCTAACCACATGAATTAATGGTGTAATATTATTATTATTATGTAGTTTATCCTTATTATAAAAATTTAAAAAAAAATAAAAATTGCACAATTGGTTCATGTAGTTACCTGAAATTACAAATTGCTTCATATGGTATCAAAATTAATTCAAAGATCTCTGTGGTTAGCTTAATTTACAAATCGTCAACTCGAGTTAAATTCTGTTAAAAATTTTAACATATTTCATTAGGCGCTGACGCGCAAATAAAATAGCAACACATGCACCCCTTTTATATTTTCAAATTATTTTTTTAAAAAAAAATTAAGTTTATTTATTTATATTTTTTTAATTATGAACGACATGTGTTGCTATTTTATTTGCGCGTCAGCGCCTAATGAAATATGTTAAAATTTTTAACAGAATTTAACTCGAGTTGACGATTTGTAAATTAAGCTAACCACAGAGATCTTTGAATTAATTTTGATACCATATGAAGCAATTTGTAATTTCAGGTAACTACATGAACCAATTGTGCAATTTTTATTTTTTTTTAAATTTTTATAATAAGGATAAACTACATAATAATAATAATATTACACCATTAATTCATGTGGTTAGCTTAAATTATAAATCGCTCTCTATATGGTATTAGAATTAATTTTTTTATATATATATACACACTTAACCATAACATACGGGTCAGTTAAAAGATTTGAATTTTCGTCAGCGAATGTAAGAACATATCGACTTACCACTATTTTAAAACATTAATTATTTCCTAACTTCCCTCTTTTTGGAGTGAGAAGTTCCTCATTCTCTATAGAGAGTAAGGTTTTTTTCTCCTTGTAAGGTCTCCGTCAAGGCGTCCACTATGGGTGTGTTCTCCAAGGGAGGAGGGATGGATCTCCTCCTCTCCCTCCTTTTCCACCTCCTTATCACCGTTCTCAAGTTTTGTGCTTTTTCCTTTTATAGTTTTGTTGGTACAGTTTTCAGTCTGGTGATGTGTTGGCTCTTGGCTGGCTCTCCGATGGCCCATATGCAATGACCTGCAAAGTAGCAAAGGCGCATCGGGGGTCAGCCAGTGGAGCCTTCTCCGATGCCTAAGTCAGTGAAATTTTATGAGAATACAAAAAGTGCATTCAAACCGCCTCAATACCTACTAAGTCTCTCCTATTTATAGGCTTCTTTTGAGTGCTTTGCGTGTGCGAGGTTCCCAATTTTATAAGGTTACTATCCACTCGACATGGGATGAACAGTAGTCTGGTACTGATGTGAATAGTGACTAGGCATGGTGTTTAGACACCCGGTAGGGTGTGTAGAAATTAGACGCGCGCCGCACAGTATTGACGTCTAATCAGATTTTTGACTTGATTTGACCAGGTCAATAAATGCTAGAGATATGTTAAAGATCTTGATCACTAAACTCCCCATACCCATCAAGGCAGGTGTACCTTGTGTTGCGTGTTTTAGTGGCATTCACAAGCAATGATTCTCGCCTACCTTATATTCAAATGACTGACCGGCTCGCCTTAATTTGGTAGACCTGGTCGGCTCGGTCCTTGGTCCCAAACCCACTCGGGCCTAGTTGGAGTGAGATTTATTACCAACAAATTTCATTTTCCTCTCTAAAATACAGCTTCCACCTTTCATCCACTTTTGGACTGCCAGTCCCAGCGGTCACGCCGTGCTCTGCCCTCAACCCACTCCCTCTCAAGGGCTCGTCCTCAAATCTACAATGGATTTCAAATCAGGTTTTCTACATGCTCGGTTTTTTCACCTTCTGTCTATCCCTTCCACCAACGCACCTCACCAGAGTCACCACCGTGTTCCTTGGCATCTCTACTCTTCGCCTATGTCCTCTCCTCCTCCGTATGACCACCACGCGCCATTGTATGCCCCCCACACACTTGTACGTTAATCTCACGTGGCCGTTAGAACCTTCTTCGCGCCTTTCCATCGCTGCGCTCCTCATCTGAAGCTGTTGTTTGTTAATTGTTGGAGTTTCGTTTTTGTTTTGTGTTTAGTTTTAATTTTTCAGTTGTTTTGCTATGTGGTTTTTAGTCTCTATCCCATTGTTGCTTTTGTATTTTGTGGAGACTTTTGTGGCTAAAGGTTCATTCATCCTCTTCGATGGATCCTTTTTTGTTATGGCAATGCATCTTCCTTAACAACCTTCGGTTGTTGTAGTTTTCTAGTGGGTTCGAGAAAGGTTGAGAAACTTTTCGAAGTTTGTGGCCATTTTGCTCTGGTTATGGCTTTTTGCAGTCCATATAAAGGACTGAGCCATTTTTTTATTATTTATTTGTAATTTTTGTACTGCATTTCTTTTTTGGTATTTTATTAGAGAGTCCACCCATTTGATTTATAATTTCATGTAACTTTTTTCAGATTTGCTTAGGAAAACAAAAAAAAAAAAAAACAAACAAAAAACAAAAAGCTCAAGCAATAGTTTATAATGAGAAAACAACATCCGCTTCTTGATGTGTGGTCTCCAGCCGATTGAGCTATCCATTGGGGACATGTCGAATCCCCCCTCCCTCCTCTTGTGTGGACATGTCAAAAAAAAAAAAAAAAACAACTGAGGGCGTGTTTGGTATGTATTAATGGACTCATGAATAAAATAGTTATTAAATTATTTATTTGCGCTATTATTAATTGGAATAACTATTTTTTAAGAAAAACTATTCACTTGATAATTGAAATGAGGAATAACTATTCCTCTAAAAAAAAAAAAATAGTTATTCCTCCAATAATATGATAACTCTAAAAATTATTTATTTTGTAGCTATCTCACAATACTGATGTATCAATCTTAATAAACCATTTGATCAATCTTTAAAAAAAAATGATTAGTTAGAATTGCCACATCAACATATGATAGAATAAAAATGTGGTATATAATTATTAATTACTCTTAGAAAATTTGGTTGAAATCTGATTCTATTCTAATTGTAAATTTTGGTCATTCATGTTGAAAATAATTTATTGACTTATAATTTAAACCAAGTGTGTATTTGTGTGCAAACAAATATTTTAAATGCGGAATTTAAATGAGACAAAATATTTGTTACGAAGTAGAAACTGTATGAAGAGAAAAAATCACTCCAGAGCAACCAAACCCAGGAAATCCATTATCAAAAAACAAAGCTAGTTACAAGACACACGTACTCACATAAGCATATGCTGTAATCATACCTTTAACTCTGACGTGTAGCACAATACGAACGCTTCCAACTAGATCTTACACATGAAGGGGTTTTTTATGGATTCCTTTACCTTAGGGCCGACCCCTAAGATAGACTTCACACGAAAGCTTTAGCACACACCGGCAACAGCTTGAGAGCTAGCGGATTTTCGATTCTCCCTAAACACCATCTCAAAGCCCTATGGAATTCAATACTGAATTCATACAATTTACAAGCCTAGAGCCCCCTATTTATAGGCTTAAAGAAACCCTAAATCTGCTGAAAAACGGACTCTGACCGTTGACCGTCCGGACGGGTTTCTGCGATATCTTTTCAGAAACAGCGCAATCATAGATGCCGTCCGGACACTACTCTCTTTCCATCTGGACGGCCCACCGTTTGGACGTTCAAGTTGTAGGATTTTTTCTTAGCTTTCCAACGACACCCATTTCGTCTCAATCTGATACTCGAGCAGAGAGTTATGATAAAAACACTGAGACGTGCGCATAAATCTTCATGGAAGCTTGAAATGCGTCCGGACGGTGTTGCTCTTCCGTTCGGACGGTTAACTGCAACCGCCTTTCCAAAATAGTACAATTATATCTTTATCAGGTCCATGTCTGGACGGCTTGACCAAGCGTCCAGACGATCTTCGCTGTATCTCTTTTCTGCGCTCGTAAAGGACACCTGGAATATTCTGGAATGCTGGACATCGTCCGGACGTGTTGCAACGTCGTCCGGACGTCTTGCAGAAACTTCCCAAACAGTGTTGACTGCTGAAATCCAACTCAATGTAGAAATTAGAGAAGCTTGACATAGCATCCGGACGGTGTTGCTTTGACGTCCGGACGTCTTCAACACTGAAGCTTCTAGACACTGCGGGGCGTCCGGACGCCTTCAAAGGCTCGTCCGGACGGTTGCATAGGAATCGGCTGTTCTGACTTGGAAAATTGCATGGAATTTTCATGGACATCTTCTTAAAAACTTGTGACCATACACATGGCATAAAATGAGACACTGTCCATATTACTTGAAGACTCTGAGTAGAATCGATAATCCTGTTAAAAAGCAACCGTTACATAAAATGTTTTTGTCAACCAGAATGTTGCCAATATAAAATACTAACACATGTGTTATCACCAAACCAATTAATAAGAATGGTCATTACATCGACTTCTTATATTTTCATTGATACTCGTTTTTTATTTCGAAATAATCACCATTCTAATGTATTAAATGTAGCCTTAATTATTATTAAGGCATGATTAGGATTTTCCATTAGATGTTTTTGTTGCAGAGTCCATACAATAAAATGTTGATAGCTGATTTCGGACTTAGGGGTGACAATTTGTGTTCATATGTTGGGTTCAAGTCGCGTCGATATATGAATATAAGACTATATAGGTCAATCATAACTTGATTCATTTAATTACACAGGTCACACTCCTCAACTCTAACACAATAATTTTGTGTTGGGTGAATGTTGAGTTCCTGTATTGTGTACAAAATTATCACACCTATATTTCACATGTTAAGTTCGGGTTGTATTGATGCATTAGTATAAAATTATCTAGGTCAAACATAATTCGGCTTATTTAATTAAATAGGTCAGACCCCTCAACCCTAACTCACTAATTTTGTGTTGAATTCGTGTGAAATTCGCATATCGTATAAAAAAATATTGGCCTTGTTTGGACTTTACCCAATCCAAAACGCAACTACCCATTTTGGACCCGTATTGGATTGGACCGATGCTATAGTCTATTTTGACAAAAAATATTATAACAAACTCTATAGATATTGTCTATTGTGACTAGGGGTGTGCATGGGGCGGGGCGGTGCGAGTTTCCGCCTTTTTTGGCCCCGCCCCGCACTTTTGCGGGTTGGAAATTTTCAGCCCGCAAACCGCACTTAATAAAGACTAACCGTGCGGGGCGGGGATTGCGGGGCGGGGCGGGTATTTTGAGTGGCATTTATTTAATTTTGATTTTATTTTGTAAAAAATAAAAATTCGAAAAAATATTGGTTTGTTTAATAAAAAAAATTAAATTCATATTAATTTTTCACAGAATCTTATGAATGCAAAGTCAAATTTTTAGGAAATCAACTATGTTTCATTAAAGAAAAAAATTATAATTTTAAAGCTCCTTAAATTTAGTCCTTCGACATATTGACACATATCTTTCAATCGTTCTTATTTCCATACAAGAACATTTTCCATGAAATTAGCCTTGTAAACTAAACTAAAAACCCTATTAATTATAGATAAAATTCTAAGAAACATGATTTTTTTTTTCTTCTTTTTTTATCTTTTGTGCGGTGCGGTGCGGGGTGGGGACCCGCATTTTTTAAAAGGCTAAACTTGCAACCCGCATAAATTTTTTAAATTAAGACCCTAATCCGCAAAAAAATTTAAAAATTCGGTCATCTGCGGGACGGGTGCTGCGGGGATTACAAATTTTGCACACCTCTAATTGTGACGTGACATTTTTGCATTCGTTCAACTGTTGCATCGGGTTTGACACAATCTTTTACACGTACGTATTATAATTAATAACAAAACATAAATAATAATTTGATTGATTTATCATAGGGATATTAATGATTTCATAAATTTTTAATGTTAGGAAGTCACGTCATAAAAAGTCGAATGATTCTAGTTATTCGTTTGTCATTCTTTTATTCCTTAAAAAAAAATAAAAAAATTATAACTTTTAAAATTATTATTTAATAATGACCAATAAAAAATTTAATAATAATTTTAAAAACTATTTTATTTTTTGTAAAATACAAAATGACAAAAGAATAACGTATGTCATTTACTTTAAAAAGTCAGACAAGAGACGTCTCCAACTTTTCCTTTTTTCCCCAAAATTAAACAATGGCCGAACGTCATTCTGATGAACTTGGAGGGGCGTTCGGCCATTGTTTATTTTTTTTTTCTTTGTAGAAGTCTCTGAATTTCCACTGTAATTTGATATAGCCGGTGGTCGATGTAACTCTGATGAGCTTTCAAGCTACAGACGATTTGTCCAGAACCCGAAGACGCAGCTAAGAGAACCAAAAACAAGAAATTGAGACTGCTTCGGCAAGTTCATATACAAATGCAAAAATCTAAAGGCTACTTGAATACATCAACCGTCATGAATGTTGGCTTTCAGATGTTTGTGCTAATGTGAAAGTGAAGATCGGTGAGTCATTATTGGCTGATTACTATTTGGTTTACCAAGTACCTCTTTAAATATATTGATGAGAAGGGGTGTCAAATGGTTAAACTCAGGATCCAAATGCAATTGAATTTATTACTCTGAATTGAGACTGCTTTGAAGTAGCTAGTGCTTGAGTACGACCTACTAAATCTGACTTTTATTGGATTGCACCTGTATCTAGGTAGATCTGATCCCATTAGGATCCTGATCCGATTGATTTTGTTCCATATATAAGGTTGTGTATATTGTATATCCCCTTCCCTTTCCCCTGTATTGCTCATAAAAAAAAAATATATATATAAAAAAAAAAAATTTGAGGCCAAGAGGGATATTTATAAGAAACCATACTTATTTTTTTTGATAAGTGAGAGACCATACTTATTTCTTAAAGTTAAAGCCAAAATCCTAAATACTAAACTTGAATTCACCCTTATTCTATATTGATACATAATCTGACTTAAACTTGGATTTAGTAATTTTTTCTTTTCGTACTCTAGATTGGTAATTTAGAATTGAATGTTTTCAGTTGAGAGTTGGATCTTTGTATATGTAATCTATATATCAACCTCTTGCTATTCTTTCTCTGGACTTGATAACGGTTATTGTCTCCTTCATCAGGGGAACATCATTAAGAATGTTTTTTTTTTTTTTTGTGTGTGTGTGTGGGTAAGATGAGAGGAAGAGAGAAAAATTACAACGGTGGGTTTTGTTTTATCAGCCAAATTCAATCATTAAGAGTGGTTATCAATCAGTGATTGTCATAAAAAATTTATAGCAGTTGGCATACTTTTGTCTTATCAGTAATGGACATTTCTAGATCGAGTTTGGCTGATTTATCATCCTATGCATTTGATGCTAGAATTGGGAATTTTAGAAGTAATAGTAACATCAGTACTTGCAGCTATTGACTGTGATTTCAAAGAAAACTACTCTTGCCTTAAGCTTATATAGTGATTCTGTGCTGGCAGAACTGTAGACAATGTACAGTTAGTTTTCTGAACCATAGTGACTCACCAAGCAGTTGCAGCTCTTTTCATGGCTCAAGCTTTTGTTGGGTTTGAATGCACATAGAATAACTACTTGTTTGAGTTGAAATGTAATACTTGGCATTCTCCTATTTAATTTGTTGCCTTATTTTACTTTGACAATAGCATGTTATGTTGTGTTTGTTTGTGCGTGTAAAGCATGTGCTCTCTTGTGCAGGGGATCCCCATGCTTTATTTAGGGGAAGAATCAGTCACACTTCTCACCTTTAAAGGTGTATAATTTTTTGATAAGCTAAGGCTACGTAGATAATTTGATTTGTTGTCTGAATATGGCTTCTGGTTTCAAAGGTAATTTTACTAATCATATTTTTCGTTCCCTAATTGGTTGATGCTCAAATCATAATTCCTATCTCTGAATCAAACCATTTCTCTTTCTTTCTATGACATGTTAGCCTCTTGATTTTCTATTTTTATATTTATTTTTACAGGAATAGCTGTTGTGATTATGGGTGTAAGTGGTGCTGGGAAATCGTAAGTCTTAACCCTCTCATCTGACATCTGTACCTTGATTTTGCAATGAAATCATTTGTACGTTGGCATTGCTTTGATTTTAAATAAAGACTGGATTTATAGATCCCAGAAAATTCTATGAAGTTCAATCAATTAAGAAGCAAAATCAAACATTTCAAGGATCTAAATGACCCTGTTAAATCACCTTATCTCATGTAGCTTGATTGTCAAGCAACATTACTAAAGAAATTCAGTTTGCTAATTCCTGTGATGCTTGTTGGTGGTCAAATAGAGAGTACAGGAATTCTTTTTTATTATCAATGCAAGTAATGGGCTTCCGTTAGGATTTAACATAAAACCCTAATGGAAGGGGGACATTGCAACTATTTGTAGTTAAGTAGGGTATATTATTCCTTCAAAAAAAAAAGAAGTAGCGTATATTATAAAAATTAATATTTTGGGGATACATTGCAATGTGGTAATAGTTCGGAGGTTAAGTATAGTTTTCCTTTTTCTTTCATTTACGTTTTTACTTTGTGTACTTATCTTCTTAGTATTAGCATTACAGTTTCTTTTTGTATTCATTGATATAAATGTTGTTTCAACAGCACAATAGGTGAGATGCTGGCAAATTTTATGAATGGCAATTTTCTTGATGCTGATGATTATCACCCACTATCAAATAAAGGTACTTATATTATCTGTAATTTCTTTGGATGAAAACTATATAATCTGTTTTATATTATTCAATAAGTTCATTTGTTCAACTCAACAGAAAAGATGCATAAAGGGATCCCTCTTTCAGATGAAGATCGAATTCCTTGGCTTGAAACACTACGGGATACCTTACGAGAGAGCTTAGTCAGTGGAAAATCTGTGATTCTTGGGTGCTCTGCTCTCCAGAAGCAATACAGAAACATTCTCAGATCGGCTGACCCAAATTATGAAGTGGGAGGCTATGCCAGTGTGGTAAAGTTTGTTTTATTGGATGCCCCGGCCGAAGTGCTTGCTGCTCGTTTAGAGAAAAGAGCTGCAGAAGGGAAGCATTTCATGCCGGCTAAGCTTTTGCAATCTCAGTTAGACTTGCTTCAGATAGATGAATTGGAAGGAATATTTAAGGTAGATGCCACTCTAAGTCCACAGACCATTATAAGTATCATATACACTTGGAATTTTTCCACCTCAGGAGAATAAGAATCTGTAACCTGTCTCTTCAACAATTAAATTGGAAATAATTATATTAAACTCTCACCATTGTATATGGAGCAAAAGACAACTAAAATTCTTGTTATCTTTGGTGTGAAAGAACTGATGTAGGGAATTGTAAGACTTGATTCATATTGCATTTGGAGATATTGAAGGAAATTTACCATTTTCTTAACTCTCATTTGCATTTTATGATTGTCTTACTCTCTCTCAGAATATGGAATATGACGGTTACAATCTATAGAATGTTAGCTATGCTCCATTGACAAGAAAGTTCTGCGGGAAAATCTTTTCCAAGAAAAGTGAGGGTAAGTAAAATACAGAGACATTTTAGGTTTCTCGTTATTGTATGATTGCAAGAGAAATAGCCCAAGATGGACAATCCCATAAAAATGTAAGATTACAGTTGGGGAGAAGTATTTCTCTTAAGAAAACAGCTAGTGGTGGAACCCGTGTCTAAAGTAACAAAGATACAGGAAAAATTCTCTTTTCCTTCTACTTTCTTTGTCTTCGTTCAATCAAATGAAGTTTTGAGATCGATTCAGGTGTTGCTATCAACCTAATTGGTGGATGAATTTGTCAGATTTTCTGCATATATCCGGAATCACTCTTTGGCTGAAACATAACTTATTTCCTGCCGCGCTCATTCTTCTGGGTGCCTAGTGCACTAGTATTGTATACATTTTAACCCATATCTAATTAATATTTTTACTTTAAAAAAAGATTATATTAATTTATTGAATGGACATTAGAATCTCGAGGGTAACTAGTATAATATATATATATATATATAGTATACAATATTTTCACTCTAATAAGGGAGGTTAGTCTAACTCGAAACAATAGTGTAAATCTTCCTTGAATTTATTGCGCATAAATTAAATTTGATGCATAAATGACCCCAGCGGACATGGTATACATGGTATCACGTCATATTCACTATGTAACATACCATGTATATTATAAGATGTAACAAAATAAAATCTTAATCATGAAATGACTCAAATGAAATGGATAATCCTATTCCATGTAGTCCCCCGGATCATGGAGAGTAAAAGCTGTGTATACAAATTATGTTGGTATTGTGTAACTCAATCCTAAACCGATTGGAGTTGAACAAATGTGAAAAGACATTTCATGAAATGTGAAAAGACAACTATACCCTTGATTTATAACTAAATTGATCATCCCATTTCAAATGAAATGGAGAGAATTCAAATTCAAACGGATTGAGCATTTACATCTAGTTTTGGCAGGATTAACATAGCAACATCTTACCCCAATGTAAACTCCTTCATATCAGTATGACAATTAAATGTGGTGGACCAATTTTTTATCATTTGGACGAACTCAAAATGAAAGGTGTAATTTTTGTTCAACATTTCAAGCCTTTAAATAGGCAACTAAGTCGGTTAGCCTGAAACTCGGTCGACAAATTATTCCAAAATAGCCACAATATGGCTGGCATGTGGCTTAGTCGATGGGGACATTCCTTCTATCAATTGAGCCCACCTAATCCTTATCTAGACTGTTGGTTTTCTTGCTAAAAAACTTGAGCTTAACACGTGAAATCTAACTCGGTCAATCGAGCACAGTGCAGAAAATCCTAATTTTGCGTTTTCGACCTTGTTTTTTGTATCGTTTTGTCCCAACACCTACTTGCCTTTCTGTACTTTACCGTATCTATCATATCTTTGTTTGTGGTCGTTTTCCTTAAGTATTAATCTCATGAGAATTTCTATTTTATTATCATGCGTTTACAATGGGGTTAGTGCTACACCAACCAGAGAGGGTGGCTATACCACCCTTAAGGGCTCCTTCACAATTTTTTTTAAAAATATTAATATTAATATATTTTTATAATTTTTTTTGTTTATTATTGTTGCAAGTGACATATGTTACAATTTGATTAGTGCTAACATACATCGACGATTTTCATCATTTTTTTCTTTTTCTTTTTTTTTTGTGGAAGTTGAGAACAAGAACTCATTTGTATTTTTTGCTTACCATGGAGTTTCTAGCCAATTTTTATACCCTATGAAGCTAATTGCAAATGCGTGAAACTACAAAGACTTATTTTGGAATATATATATATTTAAAAAAAAAACAAAGGGTGACCATGTGAGCCACCTCCAATAGAAGAGGGGGTTGGCTTTTTTTTTTTAATAAATAGAAGAGGTGGGGGTGCCTAGCGGTCGAGAGTGGTGTTAGAGTTTGAAATTTGGAGGGGCAAAATTGAAAATAAAAAAATTACGAGGTAAAATTTTAATTTTTAAAGAATTATAATAATATTTTAATTTTAATTTTGGAGAAAACATGGTGGCTTGGGAGGCAACCCCCCAAGCTACCATGTAGCCTCCCTGCTTGCGACTACTTGGTCTGGTTTTTGTTTTTTGCTTTTGAATGTGAATAGTATAATAGCATTTTTCATATAATTTTTGTATGTATTTACAAAGATAGAGAAAAACAGATAGAAGTCTTACAATATCACATCGATCTCTTAAACAATAGTTTTTTTGTCAAATTATTGTAAGAATTTTGTTTGTATATATGATTTTGTAATCTTATACCATGTAGTTATAATTTTATCAAATTTTATGCTTTGTGATGTAAAAATTTTATGCAATTATGTTCGTGATCTTTGTTCAATAAAATACTGAGGTCTCTCGTTAAAAAAAAATAAAAAATTACGAAGACTCACTTTACATATGACGTTTGCTCATCTTTTATATTAAAGAAAATGATACAGTGATATTACGATCATCTATCTCTCATTTAAGTTCTTTTATTAAGTTTTTTTCCACAAACTTTGTGTCTCTATTTAATTATTCTTTCTTTAAACTTGAAAAAAAAAAAAGTCATTTTCCAAAACAAAGAATATGATATAGAGTATTTTTTAAAAGTTGTTCTTCAAAACAGAAAAAAAAGAAAAAAGAAAAAAAGAATTGCTAATCAAAATTTAGAGAAAATTTTAAAGTATCATATGTGGATGCTCTTAAATTTAAAATCTTGGACCTTGGTAAACTTAACTCTTAATCTGGCTAAATTAAAAACGAAGTAAAATCAAGAAAAGTACAACGGTGTTTTGGAATATATATATATATATATATATTTATTTTTTTTGCAAAAAAATAAAGGACATTTTGGTCATCACGGTATTACAACGGAAGGACCTTTTCGTCAACACGCATTTCAACGGCTCTCTAAGAAACAGCCGTTGCGACCTTCCGAATCTCCGTATTTTACTTTTTTTGGCTTTTGAGCATCCCGAACAACATTTATTATATAAACCCTCTTGTTAGTCTCATTTCTCATACCTAATCTCTCTCTCTCTCTCTCTCTCTCTCTGTGACTACGCACTTCTCCAAAGCGCTCAAAGATCTACTACACAACATTCACACCTCTCAACATTTATATATTTTGTTTCTTTAATCTAAATATTTCTTTTGCAGGCTTTGTTTCTTCATTTGTTATCACTTTATTATTTGATAATTTTATTTCAGGGTTTTGCTCTATCTCTTCTCTCTATCTATTATTGCTTTGGGTATATATATTCTTTTGGTTGTTTTAGTGTTATGGATGCAGGCACTTCTTTCAGCTTGAAGGCGCAGTCTCGATGCCCACTTCAAGAACAGTATATGCAGAGAAAGAATGCTCGAGAAAACGTAATTTCGTACATCTTTCTTATTATTGCTTCAAATAGTTTTACCATTTCTTTTAATTCTTTACAAAATTTAAATAGGGTTTTGAGATTATAGTTTTTTTTTTTTTTTTTTGGTTTTATGTATTTAACTTTGAATTGGGTTATCTTCAATTTGATTTGTGAAATGAGGTTTTTTAAACCTTAATTAAAAAAATTTTGTGAAGAGAAGAATGACTGTTATTGGAAGTGTCTAATATAATTTCCTTCCTTATAAGCAGTTGGATAGATTCATTCCAAACCGATCAGCAATGGACTTCGATTTCGCACATTACATGCTGACAGAAGGGAGGAAAGGTAAGGAGAACCCAGCTGCAAGCTCACCAGCAAGAGAGGCCTACAGGAAGCGGCTGGCTGAGGCCTTCAACATGAACCGGACACGAATTCTTGCCTTCAAGAACAAGCCGCCTGCCCCGGTGGAGTTGATCCCACGTGAAGTCTCCTCTTCTCTTCACAGTGATAAGCCAACTAAGCCCCGGCGACATATTCCTCAGGTGTGCATACGATCTTTGTCTCGTATAAATTATGGACTTGAGTAAATTTAGCATCTAGTTCGGCTGATTATTGTGAATTATGGATTATTAGGGTGGATCTTATTGCTTTGTTGTAAAGATTGCACTTTTGAAAGCTGGTCTAATTAATTTGGTTTGATAATATGCAGACTTCTGAGAGGACATTAGATGCTCCTGACCTTGTAGATGATTATTACCTGAATTTACTGGACTGGGGAAGCTGCAATGTTCTAGCAATTGCGCTGGGAAATACAGTTTATCTGTGGGATGCTTCAACTGGTTCTACTTCTGAACTTGTCAGTATTGATGAGGAAGATGGCCCTGTTACAAGTGTTAGCTGGGCTCCTGATGGCCGGCACATTGCCATTGGCTTGAACAATTCAGAAGTACAGTTGTGGGATTCAACAGCTAATCGACAGGTTCTTAAATTTTTCATTGTTCTTCCATATTCTTTATTTATTTTCTGATATAAAATTGTGCTAATGCTTGTAATTATGTATTGTTGTTTTTGCAGCTAAGAACCTTGAAAGGTGGTCACAGAATGCGAGTGGGGACGCTGGCATGGAATAATCATATCCTTACAACTGGAGGAATGGACGGCCTGATCATTAACAATGATGTAAGAGTCAGAGACCACATTGTTGAAACCTACAGAGGCCACAGCCAAGAGGTTTGTGGGCTAAAATGGTCAGCCTCAGGCCAGCAATTGGCGAGCGGAGGTAATGATAATCTCCTCCACATCTGGGACAGATCAACTGCATCTTCAAATTCAGCAACACAGTGGCTTCACAGGCTTGAGGACCATACATCTGCCGTGAAAGCCCTTGCTTGGTGTCCTTTCCAGAGCAATTTGCTGGCTTCTGGTGGAGGTGGAGGTGATAGGTGCATAAAGTTCTGGAACACCCACACTGGTGCGTGCCTGAACTCAGTGGACACTGGGTCTCAGGTTTGTTCTCTGCTGTGGAGCAAGAATGAGAGAGAGCTGCTTAGCTCACATGGTTTTACTCAGAATCAGCTCATTCTTTGGAAGTACCCATCAATGGTGAAGATGGCAGAGCTCAATGGTCATACCTCTAGGGTTCTTTTTATGGCTCAGGTATTGTATTTACTTAAAAGAGAGTTTAATCTTCTTGATAATTTTCCTGACCATATTTTGTCCTTATTCATAGCCTAATAGTTTTCATCCTCTATTTTTTCCAGAGCCCAGATGGTTGCACGGTGGCATCAGCAGCGGGGGATGAAACACTGAGATTCTGGAATGTCTTTGGAGTCCCGGAAGTTGCTAAACCTACTCCCAAAGCAATCCCTGAGCCTTTTGCCCATGTGAATCGCATCCGATAATGGGGGAATAAAGCAGCATATTTCAAATAGTCTCTGTGAAATCTGACTGGATATATGTTCAGTGTGAGTACAAGTACAAGTTGTACAACAGTTAGTTGTGTCATGATCACTGCATTAACATATTAAAATCCCTAATAGACAATGCAAATCCAAATTATTTCTACTCTTTGCAATGTAAAGTTCACTTGGTACTTTAAATTGTTGTACTAGTTGTTTTTGGTATTAGGATCTAATAGAAAAGTGACAAACCCAGTCATTTGCCCTGTAAAGTTCACTTGATGTGAAGTCGTTGCAGTAGAGTTGTTATTGTATAGTGGAAGACTTTTCAGAATGTTCTTTGCCCGTGGACTTGGTCATTCTTCTGCTTCTTCTTTTTTCCTGGAAACCTCTGCTTTTCAGTTTCAATTGAAAGATACAAGGTGTTTTGGGTGGATTTTTTGAGTGAGTTTTTGGTTGTAACAGTGGCACTTAACCACATCCAAAATGGCTGTTTTATAAAAATGCTCTCTTGGTATGTATGTACTTGTATCTCGATTATCTCGTGGAATAATTTGTGTGAGGGGGGGTGGGTCATCTGGTGAGTCGCTCTATCTGAATTCTGTTACAGTAAATGATAAATTTTTTGAACCCATACAGGGGCCCAAGCTTGAAAGGGTGACACAGGCCCTGAGCTTTTTCACAGTGGCTCTCTTAATCTCATGGCTTCGCTCAAAATTTCACTGGCTCTCTCAGGTCTGATCACTCTTGCAAATGCTTCTATTACAGTACCCCCCCCCCCCTTCCTTGTAGACTTGTAGTTGTGGCAAATCAATATGAAGATCGACCAAGCAAAGAGAAATTCATGAATTTGGAATTATTTTATAATTTTTGTTTCATTAAATAATTTATTTCATTTTTAGTTTGACTAAATTAAAAATTAGTCCCTCCAAGCTTTGATTTGGCCGCCAGCTTTTTACTTTGATTAATTTAGTTTTCTAAATTTCAAAAACGTTGCCAAATTGAATTTTTCACATTTTCAAACATTTCTTTCCTGGTTGAGTTGTGTGTGCATGTATTTTGACCATCTTAGAGTTCCCCCCAATAGCAAATGTGAGTTTCACTTTTGAGGTTTGATAGCAATTGTGCTGGTTGTATTACAAGGCACGTGTTTGCTCAAATGTAATGCCTAATAGCAAGTATAGGTGCCTGAAGAAGGATTGAGGGAGGGCATTGTACCTGATGCAATACTCCTTTTGGCTACCTGAGATGATTTGGGGTCTCAACCCTTTGGCCAAGGGGGTGGTCGAACCACTTTTATTGGTGAGTTTGCGGTTGCCAAATCGTCTCTGTGGCCAACAACCACTCCTTCACTCAAAGCCATGTTTTTTTTTTTTTTTTTTTTTTTGGCTCCCTCTTTTTAACGTGTTGTCACGATGAACGATCCAAATAAAAGGTGTTGCATTTGGTGCAGTACCTTAGATATTGTATCCCTAAGTATGAAAAATGAGATTCGCAAGTCGGTATGTTGGAGGGTCTCAGTCCTCTCTTAGAGGATATATTGATGGAGCCTGCAACTATTTTGGAGTACCATTGGTTACATTTTTTTCTCGAATAAAAGTTTTTACCAACAACCTCTTTAGTCCACGCACTCTACCATGCATAAGAACATCTAGGAGTCCACCATATGAGATATGATATGTATGTTAGAATATCACTCAATTCAAGAGTTTAGGATCAATTTATGCTATATAACTACTTATATTTTTAATATTTCTTTTCATTGTAGGACCTAATTGTTTTTTTTCCCCCACACATTCAAATATATTCAAGAGGTTCAAACCAATTGAATTTATGGGCAAAAAGAACTAATATAAGTCGGATGCATAAAAAACGTATTTTGGTCACCTATGCTATTATTTTTTGTCGCACCAAATACCAAAAAATTTAAAAAATATTTTTCAAAAAATAATTTACATCGAAAAAATATTTATCTTCTTTTATGTATTTTCTATAATCACATTATACCTTGACTTTCATTACTCCCACCACCTAATATTTATAGATGAGTACATGACATTATTATCTTGGGACGTCTAGATGTTAGTTGACCACACGCCACTAGGTCAGTTGAGAATGCCTGGAAAGTGGATATAGAATGAGTAAGGTGACTTGTAACACCTCCAATGCTTAAGTCAATAAAACTTTTGAGTAAGAAAAAAAAAAAAAAAAGAGGCGTAAGAGTCATGAAGAGAAAGCTAATAATTACCTTCTTTGCTTTGGTGGTGCCTCCATTTATAGTGGCAGGAGATTTTTTATGTGTAACCGTCCGGCCACGTGGCTTCCTTTGGTTGGGACGCCTTGAAAATACGAAATTTACACAACATGCATGGGTGTGAGTAGTGGGTAAGCAACAAATATTCCATTTTTTAGGGTAACTGTCAGCCTTGTTTTTATTTTTTTAAAGTAAGAGAAACAAAAGAAAAGAAAACTCAAAAGATAAAAATATAGAAAAATCAAGCGAATTTGGGAGAAGATGAGATGAGAATTTAGCTCTAGTAAAATTTGGAAGTAGCACATTTTGCTGCCTGGTGAGTGCATAAGTTAACATTTTTTATTTAAAAGCCTTGAGATTAGTCTAATCCTTTGGTTAATTTCCATATATCCATTATCCAACAACAGGTTCAAATCATGAGGGCACATTCTATTGCTGTCCAAGTTCAATGATATCCTCTCTTGAGATTAGTGACTGTTCTGCTAATGTTCTTTAACCACATCTTCTAGAACCAACTATAAACATTTTCATTCAAGCGCTGACAATATTATTTTCCTTTTCCTCATTCACTACATATTTTGTCTTTCTAAGGTCCATCATGATTTTGTTGATGAATCTTTTTTTTTTTGGAACTAGTGTAGAGATATTGGGTATTTGGGTTCTCAAATTAGGCTTCCCATGACAATGTTGGTGCTTGAAACTATAAGAAAAAGAAAAGATTTATTGTTTCGCACACCCTTGTTGTTTGATTCAATTCTATTAAAGTCTCTTGGTTTTCAATTTTCCTATTAGATCCCCCCACCCCCTCTGTATGAACTTTTCTAATCAAATCAGTCCATCCAGAACCCAGACATCATTATGACTCTTTCAAGTTTTCAACGCATTTCTAGGACAAAATTCTTCCCCAAATTCAAAGGCAGGACATTATTATTTGGCTACAAAAAAAAATTACATAATTTCACCTTTGACATAATGACTAATGTTATTTTTCATACTCATTTATCATACAAATTTCACACTGAAACGTGACGTATTTTAAGTGACTGACATGTGAAGCCACTTAAGATATGTCACGTCAACGGGTATGAAATGGGTGTGAAAAATAGCATTACTCTAACATCAGTCCCATCAAGAATCGAGAGTCTTATTTGTTAGGGTTTTATTTCACTTGGTTCTTGTGGGAGGCCGAGTGAAGATTTAACTTTTGAAGATCCAAGCGTGTTTCCTTTTGCATTTGGGGTAGGGGTTTACTGTTTCTCGCATTTTCTAGTTTAGGGTTAATTCATATTTTGCTTCTACTCCCCAATAATGTTCTATCGCCACTACAAAAAGAAGAAAAATAAAAGGTCACTACATGCACTCTTTTAATCACTTTATTATCACTGTACTTTTGCTCTATAAAACCCTCGAACAAAATATTTGATACAGGTGATGACTTGTTTCTGGAAGGAAGAGTATGCTGATGAACATGGTTTCTGAGAACATATGACATAAGAAATAGAAATGGGGAGAAAGGAGTCATTGGCAACTCTTTCTGGTTAGGGAAATCTCACTCAAGGTGTCAATGCTCAAATATGTTTCTTTTGTAGTGTTATTAGTTGCACTAGAGCCAATTCATTTCACCTACACCCACAGTGCCTTTCAGGGAGAGATTTTTTGCAATTCCGGAATTTACTGTTATGATGATACGAGTGGTGTCCATCGGAGGGAAGAAAGAAAAGCTCAAACCATATTTGAGATTTGATCACAACCATTGAACAAGAAGCATATTTCTTAACCTTTGATCCATTCAACTCATGTCGAAATATAGTGCGTTTTTACTTCTTAAGATATACAGCCTAAGAAACCCCAACTACTGAAAAAAAATATTAAATGATTTTACCGATGCCAGCAACAAGATCATCCGTTTTTAAGACCGATTTGCAGCATATTGTCATCTGATAGTAGGAAAACAATTCACTGGATGCTGTTTGAACAAAAAAATTACCGATCACGTAAACTGTCGTCTGATATAGGTGTCTTCATGTACAAAGACAGGATCTTGGGTACTTTGTGGTGGGAACTGAGGTTGTCCCATGGCTATCCCTCCTTGCACTCCTTGATTAGGAACAGAAGGGTTGCCCAATGGCTCGTTACTGTTCTTTGCCGAAGTCATGCTGAGATAATAGCTAAGACCAAGAATCACACTTGCAAGGGACAGAAGGGCACCTCCAGCAAAGACTCCAGGTTTCACAACATAGCAAGAGTAGTTGCCAAAGTACATGCTTTCTTCACCATGTTGATCATTGAGTGCAGCACCAGTCAGCAACAAAAGAAACGCTATGACAAATGTGAACCTGCTCCAGTGTGAAATATACCATTTTAATAGAAAAACCAGATTGAAATATGCCATTTTAATTTAAAACCAATTAGTGATTGATGCTGTAAGGAGAAGACATGGAGATCCTGACCAAAGAAACATATACCTATGCAATTAATTTGCAAGAGTGTTTATAAAATTCATCTAGCCTACTTTTATGCTATAAAGAGAAGGGAGTGCCGGGTGAAAGTAATTATTCATGACATGAAGAGAACTAGAGAAGTGAGTGGAGGGTGGAAATGCTCTTCCCAAGTGCTACATTATCAGCATGACTACATTCTTCGTGATAAGATTCTTGAAAATAGGTAACCATAGACAAGCACCTTCTTTCGTCAAGAAAACTTATTCTGTGATTGAGAATCAAAAAGAAAATAATAATAATCACAAGTAGATCTAGAGGGTATTCAACATTAGGTGTATGCCTGAATTAAGTTAAAAAGAAAACAATGTAGCAGCTTTTAAAATCAATCTTCTTCAGTGTGTCTTCCTCAAAGTCCAAGTTTTGGCAGCCCAAGAAAAATGTCATGAAAGGGGCGGGGCACATATGAGTTGTCAAGGGGTGCCAAACCTACTTAAGGAAGAACAACATATACATGACAGCAGAAAAGGTCTTACATCTGTCAAGGAAGACATGGCAAAAGCATGAATTCAGCAAGTGAAAATACTTTAATTCAGTTATGAGCAACAATTCATATTTTAGAAGGAAGCAATATAACCAGAAAAAAATAAACGAAATTATAAGTGAGAAGAAATGGCCAACAGATGGGTAAAGCTCCAAATTAATGAGAAACCAGAAAAGTGGTATCTTATCAAGCTGAAGTTTTGATGGAAAGCATAGCCACAATCGTTATAGTTATATGTACCATGGGACAATTTTATAGAACAGTGTTACACCACTCCGGGTTTAATATTCGGGCCTGTCTAAAGCCAGGTCTTTTATTGAAAGAATCCTATAAATTCAGAGACTGTTAGTCCTCATTAACGATATTTCTTAGAGGATAAGACAAAAAGAATCAGACTGGAATAAGATTTTTTCAGCAATTAGTACATGAAACTTACCAGGAAAACACAAAGCAGACCAGTGCTATTCTCCAATTAGAGTTAGAAGGATGAGGACTTCTTTTGCAACACATACACCCAGTTGAAGCATTTATAATTATTTGAGCTATCATAAGAGCCAGTGCTGCAATTGAACCAAGAGCCATAGCTGGACTCCGAGGGTATACACATTCAGAAGCAGAAGGAAACTGAACCTGAGAACCCTGGGGGTATGAAAATAGTGTAACATTTCAGCATTGCTTCTATCATAAAACTGAAGACCACTGTTGCAAAAGAATAATTGTTATTATGCAGAAAAAATCTCAACACGAAATAAAAGGCACTCAGCCTCAATGGCCTTACACTCCATATTGGGAGCCTAAGGTGTGGACATAAATAGATTAAGGGTCCTGCTACTGTAACTGTCTTTTGGGTCTGTTAGCGACAGTCCTGTTTCATCTTTAATAATAGTTTCCCTCAATTACAAGTCTATTTGAGGGCATGAATATCATTTGGCATCTCATAAGTGCAGAGGGCGGAAAAACAGAAACTGAAAGAAATTTGAGGGAATAACTGTCATTTGAATCTCAAAAACTAGATGGAAGAAGAAAGAGCAAACCGAAACTGAAAGAGAACTATGGACTATGGAGAGGACATACTCTCCAATTTCTCACACAAATATAATTATCTTTTCATCACTGAGAACAAGGCCAGTTGCAACTCCCAGTTGATCAAACTGCCCAAATCTTGAGCTGGCTGGGCCAGTAAGTATGCCCCGTGTATTGGCAAAAATGCTCCACTCTATCATGCCACCGCAAACACTCAAGGGCTGTGGATGATGATTCTTCACTTCCCAAGAGAGACCACTTCTTAGCCATTGGCTTAGTGATTGAGCAAAATTACAGCCCAGGAAATTGACGGTTAAGCGACAGTCTCAAAAAGAGAACTATGGTAAAATAGACTTTAGAAAGAAAAACTAGTGTGAGATTTCCTAGTTTTAAGCTAAAGATGCTAGCATGCTGTCACGAAGAGGAGGAAGTTCCAGAAACTTATGAGTATAAAAAGGAAGATATATTAGGGATGGACTTCATTCCAGTACTAACCTAAAGTATTACACAATTTCACAGTAAAGTTATGCTTGTCAGTTAGATCCATAGATCAAGGGGAAAAAAAAAATTCGGTTATCTAAATTGTGTGTGCAATACAGACCACTGGATTTCTAAGAGAAGACAACTTGGACAATAATGGTTAGCTCATATAATATAAAACATAAGTAGTGGGGATAATTTCCTTATTTTTGCCCTTGCCACTGACACATGCTTTTTTCTGCTTTCATGAATAAGACTTCCATACCTCTTGCCATCAATTGCCGCTCATCCCTGTTTACTTTTTTTAAAGCACCTTTAGTATCAGCGTTTTTGAGCTCCATAAACATTTTCGGCCCACTTCTTAACAACTTAAGGGTTTTCAGGAAGTGATTTATGACATGGTATCACGGGCCAGTAGTCTTGGTCAGCCCCATTATATTAGAATTTATTCTGTTGTTCACATGTAAGGCCAGCAATGTTTCAGTATTACTGAATGGATATCCATGTGAGAGGAGGTGTTATCAATGTGTTTGTAAGCTTGATAATACAATGTTAGCCCACTTTCTCAAAATCTAAGGGCCTGTTTGGTAAAATTTTGGGAAGTGTTTTGGATTTTGAAAAAAGTTTAGAAAAAGGTCAAAGTTGAGAATTAATTTGGTGAGGGGCACATTTGAGAAAAGTTGAAAATTGGTTCGGTAGAACTTTTGGAAGAGTGTTTATATAAAAATTAAAAATTAAGAAAGATTTTTATAAAAATAAAAGTTGTGGATGTTGACATTGCTGGTAGTAGGATGAAAGAAGCATTTATTTTGGAAGGGAGTAGTGCAACGAAATGCACAATAGTGCTAAAAATAAAGCTGTCATCAGGAAGGGTAAAAACTTTTTGCGCCATGGAGAATGCCACAGATCAAGATTAGATCTCCTCAGGTGCTAAGAAAGTACATTTGATGCTGATATGAAGGAAAGGGAAGCAGAAAAAGAGAAGGGTGAGTGTTCAAATGCAGTATAAGATGATTCTCACGATGTAAATATCACTTTGCAACAGTTCATTGATGCTACTCTAGTAAATGGGCAGAACTTCAATAAAAAGAAAAATGGTAAGAATGCAATATGCTTACGTCTGGTAAGGAGAGTGACATACACCTCCAGATGTTCAAAACTGAATTTCCTCATTTTGAATATAAGGGGTATTAATGACCACTTAAAGCAAGAAGAGGTGAAGGACATGGTTTTCAAGTTTCATAGTTGTTTGTTGTGCCCTCTTGAATCCTAAGACTAGGAAAAAATTGTTACAAAGAGAAGTCACAGCAGAAGAGATAAGGAGTACTTTTTTCTATTTAAATAGTAATTAGGTCCCAGGCCCTGATGTGTTTATACTGCATTTTTTCAAGAATAGCTGGAATATTGTTGATGATGAAATTATCAACGCCATAATTTTTTTTCTTTTCCTAAGGGAAGCTCCTGAGTGAGACAATTATTACTCTGGTTCCTAAGTTGAAAAATCCTTGTAGAATGGAGGAAGTCCGACCATTTCATGTTGTAATTCCATTTATAAAATGCATTTCTAAAATCCTAGCTAACAGGTTGAAAAGTTGTTTGAATGAATTTATCACCCCTTCTCAAATAACTTTAAGTCCTGGTAGAAAGGCTGCAGAAAATACTTATAAAAATAATAATAATAAATAAAAAAAAAAAGATTGCAGAAAATGTGTTGCTTGCTCAGACCTGGCAAAGAACTATAACAGACATGGATCTACAGTCAGAAGCAACGTTAAAGTGGACTTAATGAAAGGTTTTTTTTTTTTTTTTTGACATGTTCACACAAGAGGGGGGATGGAGGAATTGAACTAGTGACCTCCGCTTCATGAGGCGTGGTCCCCAGCCGATTGAGCTACCCCTTGGAGACAAGACTTAATGAAAGCTTATGATTCAATGGAGTGGGATTTATTCTTTATATATTAGTAGCAGTTGGTATTTATGCAACATCAAAGTGGACTTGATGAAAGCTTATAATTCAGTGGAGTGGGATTTTGCTCTTTATATATTAGTAGCCATTGGAATTTGTAGCTAAGTTTATTCATTGAGTCAAGACCTGCATTATCACACCAAAATATTTGATTGCTTTGAATGGTAGCTTGGTTGGTAATTTTGAAGGAAAGAAGGGTTTGAGACAAGGTGGTCCTCTCTCTCCCTATTCTTTTGGTAGCTCTATGTTTGTGAAGGCTTCTAGTGTTCTCCAGAATGGTAATTGGTTCTGGCCTCCAGCAAGATCCAAAGACTTGGTGTTGATTCAAAGAAAACTCCACCAAGTTCTGATCAGACAAGATGCAATTATTTGGATTCGTTCAATTACTGGGAAGTATGGCTGCATCACAAGTTGGGAGGTAGTTCGAGCTAAATTGCCTATCTTCATTTGGTTTTGAAACTTCTTCAGTTTGCAAAAATTATCCCTAAGTATGTGTTTATTAGCTGGTTAGCAGTTAAAAGCAGAGTTACAACGAGGAAGAGATTAGCAAACTGAGGCTATACTGGAGACATGTTATGCACTTTTCGCATAAACAAGTTCAAAATTAGAGATCATCTATTTTTGAATGCTCTTTCACCAGAAGAGTTTCGAAAGAGGTGTTAAAAAAATGTTTGGTTAGTAAACATGTTCGAAGCTGGGATAAAAACTGCATAAGTTCAAAGGTAAGGGCTTTAAGACTGCACTCTGTAAGCTTGCTTGAGCAGCTAGCATCTACCACATCTGGTTAGATTGAATGCAAGACCTCACAATGAGAAATTTAAAAGTGAAATCAGTTTACTGCAGGCGGTGATGATGGATGTGAGTAGGGGTGTACAACCGGTTGCAGTTGCGGTTATTTGCTCATAACCGCAACCGCAACCGGGGTCCTCAGTTATTCATATTTCAATAACCGCAACCGTGACCCGTAGGCTGGTTGCGGTTTTTACTAACCGCCGGTTATCCGGTTATTTCAAACAGGTTATTAACCGGATAACCAATTTTCATACAATGTTGAATTTTTCAATTTTTTTTTTTTAAATCCAATATTTTACATCATTTTCTGTCCTTAAGTTTCCAACCATGTTTTATTTAAATCTCTAACTAGAACTATATCTCTAATTAGTGTACTAAAACAGCTAAAGTTAGCTGCCCAAATATTTCCAAAATCACCAATTAGTATCAACAACCCCAAAATCACAATAATGAAACCAAGAACAAGATGGCTCGGACCGGAAGAACCCAAATTTGACACCAATCACCCAGATAGGAAGAAACTAGAGCTGAGGCTCAATCGTTGGTTCCAATGGTGAATCAGATGATGCGGAATTGAAGAGGGGAAGGGGGAAGATGTCGTTGGTTCCCATGTTTCTCAGCGGTGTATCTTTCTCTACAAGAACCAAAGGGAAAGGGGGAATGCTTGAACGAAGAAAGAAGAAGGGATATGGGACTGCGTGAAAACGTTTGAATTTCACAAGGTCTGTAAAGAAGAATTGACAGGGACCATTTGTTGGCGCTGATCCAGAAGCTATCCTTGCTTTGTTCAACAAAGAATAACATAACCAGTAAAGAAAACAAAAATTACATTGAAAATAAGAGCACAGAGGAAGAGAATAAAGAAGAGGGAAAGAAGAAGAGAAGAGAGGTGGAGAACAATGGAGATTCGGAGAAGACTCAAGAGTGGAGAAGAAGAGAAGTGGGCGAGTCAGGGCTGGGCGACGGCGTGTTGAAGAGTGAAGAGACAAACACTGAAGAGAATGAATTAGGGTTACCAGGTTATTATATATATATATAATAAGCCTGTTAAGCAAGAGAAACCTTTAATTAAGCTTCCAGAGTTAAAACTTGGAAACAGTTTAAAGGTTAATAAAAATAATTCTGTTGAGAAAAATTGAGGAAATGCTTAAAGAGTTGGTAAAAGCCAAACAAGAGCAGCCTGGTTCATCCAACACTGTGGCTGTTGCTACTATCCCTGAGTCCTCTGAGAATTCAACAGAAACAGAATCCACTTCGGAATCTGATTCTGATGATAACATCAAGAAAGTTGAAAAAGCCCTTTCAAGTCTAGAACTTAGAAGGATACATAAGCCTAAGTTCCCTCCGACAAGTCTTACCAAGAAATTAAAAGTGTCATCTTTCTATTCTCAAGGCTTTTGAAGGCATAAGGGGAGATTCCCCATTCTCTTTGGGAGATGAACTTCATAATGAAGAGAGAGTGATAAATGACTTTGTCTGGTTCTCTCTGACACTTGATCAGGTTGATCTGTATGGACTTAGTTTGAAGGAGTACATCTCTGTAAAACTTAATAGACTTTTTTGGGTGGATGGCTGGAAAATGCTAAAGAGTGAGAAAGTAAGCTTTGGCAATGGCTTCAGGAGATTTTAAGTGACTAAAATCTGGCTCAATAAAAAATAAGTTATGACTTGGGAGCTTAGCATAATACGGGGAGGTTTTTGGAAACCTTCTGATGGGCTTTTGTGGCTCAATATCCTCAAAAGGATCATAACGGCTTACTAAAGCAGACTAGAAGGTCGGTCTCGGACTTATGGTGCTTCCTAAGGTGGTAAACCGATTCATCATTTGGACATGTGAATTCCTTAGAATAAGATCTTGGAAACTTAATTGGCTTGGAGTGACAAGATCAAAAGGCTTAGGTTCTGGACTTAGTTTGGGCTTACTGGCCTAAACCTTTTCTTTCTTCTTTCTACTTATATATATATATAATAAAAACCGGTTGCGGTTACCCGGTTATTAACCGGTTTTTCAAAATGCAATAACCAGTAACCGCAACCGGGTACCCAGTTATCTGGTTGCGGTTATTTTCGGTTTTTCGGTTTTTCCTGTTAGTGGTTACCGGTTTATAACCGCCCTACTTGTACACCCTTAAATGTGAGATATAGATTGTGTAATAGCAAGAGAATCAAAACTGTATTCAAATAAAGGGTTTTGTACTATTTGGAGGAATCTTTTTTTTTTTTTTCTCTATATTTGATGTTTCTTAGAAAGGTTTTATTCTTGTTAGTTGAAGTTCCATAGGTGTGCAGCAGTAAGCTACTTGTTTTTTCACTGCTGAAGCAGGTTTTCATGTGATTTTTCAGTTGGTTGAATAAAACTTCTTATTCATAAAAAAGAAAAAAGAATATATTAAACAAATTAGAGCTGTAAATCTCATATTCTCCAAATCAAAGTTCCCCCCTCCGCTTAAAATGTTACTAGAAGATGAAACGGCAAAGAAGATTACTTTTTCACTTTCCCCCCTACGCTGAAAGATATACTAGAAAATGAAACGGCAAAGAAGATTACTTCTTTCACTTTCTAACATTTCCCCAGGTTTCTCAGCAACCAATCAGAGGGCTTGGGGTCATACATGAGCAAGATGATACTGACAAACCAACCAAACGACAATCTAAAACAAGCCCATTAAAGAATATATAAGCAAAAAAAAAAAAAAAAAAAAAAAAAAAAAACCCACAAACACAAAACACGCAGTATTTTTGTTTACCTTAATCCTTGTACCTTCTGCACCAAAACCAGTAGCGGCTGATAATAGCCCCAAGAACCCCACAACACTGCATATCACCACAGTCTTTCTCTCCATCGCCTCTCTCTCTCGATTCTAAATATTTTTTTGCCTCTTTGTTTGAGAGGAGTAAAGTAGGGGAACGTCTGTTGAGTTGGGGTCGTGCAATTATTATGCCCCCAGATCACAAGGGCAGAACTTTATAAAAGTGCCAAATGTTCTTGAATGGCAATATCGTGATATGGCTGAAACGGTGATTCTTTAGCTCTCTTCTTGTAAAATAACTCACTATAGTTTGATTCTTGTTTTCTTTACCAAATACCGTCCCCGGTCCGACTACAACAGTAAAGTGAACATCGTCCCCAGCGACACGTTTTGTTTATTTCAAGGTTTATACTATGTCAGCATGGATGTGACAATAACCTTTTTTCTTTTAATTATTTAAAAGAATAGGAACTACGAAGAATATTAGATTTTTTTTAGAATAATTTTGGAGTTTTTTTTATCTTGACATAACATATTGTATTTTTTAATATAAACAAAAAAGAGAAATTAAACTGTAATTTTTTTAATTAAAAACAGAATATCATATCCACATAAAAATACCTTCAGAAAAATATTAAAATGAGTTATAATATTTCTCATACTCTATACGAGCGTGGTCATATATTCATAATACTATTTATCCGCTGAAAATCAATGACAAGAACCTAAACAGTTGAAAAATGCAGCCCGACATCCCCTATTTCTTAATTGTGTTTTATTCATTTTTATAGTCAAATCTACTTCTGATTAGTCCACCAAACTTATAGGCATATCTCATATTATAATTATTTATTTATATCCAAAAGTCTAAATATAAAAATAATCAGTTTTTTATACTGTCTGTCTTATCACATTAATTCAAATCCAAACTTATATATATTTTTTAATCTTTTATCATAAGACTGAGATTGAAAAGCATAGATATGATGGATTTTTTTAAATGTGTGTTTGATCAAATTTGATTATATTTTTGGAATTACGGGAGTAACAAAGAATATAATACAATATAACATTCAACCCCTAGGAGATAGAGTTCCCTAATCTTCATTACATTATTTATTATATTATTGTTTATTACGTGTTTGTGGATAGTATTGATTTTATTTTGTTTGCCGCAAAAAAATTGTTCATAATAGTTGTATCATCAACGTTTTTTTCCGATCGGACTTATATTTACGTTCTGCTCGTACGTTAGTAAATTTAATTTTGGTGTACGGAAAAAATTTAAAATCCAGACCTCTCGTTTTTCAAATATTAGAAATATCAAAGGTTTACTGATTTTGTTTCATTTGACGCAAAAAAATTGTTGATAACGTACAATTGTATCTTCAAGGTTTATTTCGATTAGACTCACACTCGTGTTTTGCATCGTACATAAGTGAATCGAATTTAAGTATATATACCGAAAAGATTTAAAATTTAATTATTAATTTTAATTTAAAATCTAGGATACGGATGAAAGGCGTGCACAAAAAGTGTGCAAACCATGTATGTAAATAAGATTTTTCTAGTATTATTTGAGAATAAAATTAAAAAATAATATCTTAAATATATTTTACAGTAAATCCTGAAGTTATTAAACATTATAAGGAGAATAGAGTAATTAGCAGTAATTAATATAATAAAGTACTTTTACGTTAAGAGTCATTTAAGAGTCTAGTATCAATATGAGTTAGGAGTTTTGGTAGTAATTGTAATTTTTCTATGTCAGTTTTTCTTTCTTTCTATTTTTTAAAATCTAGGATACGAATGAAAGGCGTGCACAAAAAGTGTGAAAACAATGTATGTAAATAAGATTTTTCTAGTATTATTTGAGAATAAAATTAAAAAAAAAAATATCTTAAATATATTAATTTTGCAGTAAATCCTGAAGTTATTAAACCTTATAAGGAGAATAGAGTAATTAGTAGTAATTAATAGAATAAAGTACTTTTACGTTAAGAGACTCTTAGTATCATTATGAGTTAGGAGTTTTGGTAGTAATTGTTAAATTTTTTTATTTTTTTAACACATATTCACACAAGAGAGGAGATTCGAACTAGTGGCTTCTGCTTCGTGAGGCGTGGTCTCCAGCCAATTGAGTTAACCATTGGGAACAAATACACCTTTAAATGTAGTTATATGTCAGTTATCTACACCAGTAAGAATCATTGTATTTAAATGAAAATTACTGATGAAATAATTAATAATGATTAGAAGATGCAGAACTTACCACTAAGCTATGATACTTGTGTTCAACAAGGTCTACTTACCAAAACAAGAAAAAAAGGTCTAAAATCAACTATACAAATTATTATTCAAGCTATGACAATATGTCAGGGAAATAAATTTTACAACTTTAGATAGAAGGAAACAATTTTTTTTTTTATTTGATTCGGGGAAAAAGGGTCATAAGGGATGATCTTTCTCATTGTTGATCTAAAAAGAAGAGAGAATGAGCAATCCTAAATAAAAACAAATAAAAATAAAAGAATAGGTGAATTCCCTAACAATAGATCCAAAATTAAAACAACAATGCAAAAATATAAACAAATTGTAGGAAATGAGACAAACAATTGTCTCGGTCCTCTCAATATGGCCTTATAAAGTAGTAACAAAAGCAAAATAGGGCACAAATTAAGGCAAACTTAGCTGATTCTTCACTTGGAAACAACAACAATCACCGAAAAGAGGTTGAAGCGGTAGAAATACTGTCAGAATCCGAAGCAGAGACTATAGAAGAGAGAGGCACCAAGACAGATCTTGGAACAAAAGTCTCTGCAAGAAAATCAAACCATTGAAGAGTTGGGAAATAGTAACCAAACAACACAACAACAACAACAAAAAACAAAGATAGCTACAAATCACTAGGAAAATAAAAAAACAGGGAAAAAGAAAATAACAACAAAAAAAAGCCACTAAGCAGCAACTTCAACAGAGGGCGAGGTGGAGAATAGTCGACGAGGAAGCTTGTGGCAACAGCTCGGAGAATATGTGGCATCGCTTGAGGTCCACATGCAGGCTTGCGGTTGCTGGAAGGAGAAGAGGGCGGTACCGGCAGAAAGCTAGAAGGCCAGAGAACAAGGTGGCAGGGCACATCAGAGCTTGGGAGAAACAGAGGGCGACATATCGGGTCTAGAGAGAATTGGATATGAGATCCATTGTATAACCGATAACGATGCAGTGGCTGAGGGTGGAAGGCAACAAGATAGTGTCGATGGGGCGGGGCGAGGAGATTTGGAGATGGAGGAACGTTGGAGAAGCTACTTCGTGGCAACAAAGAAGAAAACAAAAGAGGGTCAATGACAAAGGAGGGAGGAGGGGCAACCGCACTAGGCGAAAGATGGGAGGAGGGAGAGAACAAAGTCCATCCCTCCTCCCCTGAAAAAAGCTACACAGAGGCGATGGAAAGCCCTCTTGAAGAAGGTGGTAGGGTTTCAAAAAAAAGGAAAAAGGCTTATAAAGTAACGTGTTAAATCATCACTTAAACTTGAGATCTCAAACTATTTTAAAGATAAGACTATTACAAAGGAATGAAAGAGAAAAAGACAAATGAAAGAGAATCTCTATTTTTTTACTAATAAAAAAGAATCTTTACTTTTTGCATAAATAACTTATTGTACAAGATTTACTTTAAAGAAGACTACTTCTTGATTAAAGCAAGCTTCTTTTATTAATTGTCCTTGCCTACTTTACTTTTGATTAAATTAAAGTTCTGTTTATTGTTGATGGCACGCAGAGTTTATGCTTTTTACAAAATAGTCCACCGAATTTCTGGCATGCCCGAACTTTTAATCCTTCAGTTTAACCTATTAAATTCATACATTCACCGGTCACACCTCAGTTAGACCTTGGTTAGAGGTACCGGACCTAATATTCTTTCAGCATGTGAATGCTTTTAGCACCATATTTTTTGATTGGTCGTCCAATAATAGTTTCACTTTGAATGTACGAAAATAACAAAAATAAAATTCAGAATTGCTACAAGGTTACAACAATTAAAAATGAATCGTTTTCCTGCTTTTCCAGCATAGTTTACTCATGACTCTACACAAACTTATGAGACAGTCGAGCCAAGTTTTTGCAACACCGAGCAACTTGTGCATTGAACTTTCTTTAATTCGATTGGTTCTATTTTGATTGAACAAGCATTCCAATTGGTCAATTCAAGTCTATGATTGTATGTAATGTACAGATTCCCAGCTTTTTGCAGTTTAATTTGACAGATTCTCTGGATGAAGCAGTTTTAAGTGGAGGCTAGGCAATCACAGAAAGGTTTTAGCATCAATAACAAAGTTTGTATTAGAAACTCCTTCGACAACATCCATTAAGCTCTACGAACAAGCTTGCCAAAAGGCTTTTGCCATGAAGAACCATTACAATAGGCCATACCAGCAAATTAAACAAAGCTTCTAAAAGAAAATGGGTGATGGAACCCCAAAACTAATAACACAAATATGTTAATAATATTAACTCCTTTCGGAAAGGAGAGACCACAATAGTTCTTTTCAAGTAGGAAAGACCACGAGTGAATCTAATTAGTGCTAAAGGCAGTTTAAAATTTTTCTGATAATCCGTTATTACATTAGTCCCTTCTTTATTCTATTACTTGACTACTAAAGCAATTCATAAAGGAATAACTAATACAATACTTAAAGGAAATACTACTAGATTTAGATTATGAAAGCAACATATTGGATAGAATTTGAATACAAGTACAAGAGCATGAACATGAAAATTTGAATTCCCTTGGTACTTGAAGACTAAAAAGTGAACATATTGGATAGAATGATAATCTACAAAGTCCTCCCAACCGTCACAAAACCAAATATTCTTGTCAGCTTTCTCCAATTTTACTTGCCAAATGCAACTGTTGGAAACAGTGAGTACAGCAACAGTGGACGGTTCATATCCAAATTCTCTTAGAGCATTACTAGCAGCTTCCCTACAATGGATCTGTTCCCTAAATTTTAGAGAAAATTTTAAGAAAGTCAAAAAAACCATCCCACAGCAGCTTCCCTACAATTATCTGTTCCCTATGAAGTGAACAGTGCTTCCCAATGCATTGGGAAGCACTGTTCACCTCCCATTCAATTGTTTATTCTAAAAATATAATCTCTCTCTTACTTTATCTCTTTCTTTTCTTACTTTTAATTAAAGTAAAAATAACAAAATAATATTTTAATGATATAGGGAAAAATGAAGGGAAGCTGCTGTGGGGTGTTTTTTGATAGGGAAGCAAAAAGTAGTTTTATTCCCTACATTTAGGAAAAATGAAGGGGAATGGAAGGGAAGCTGTTAGGAATGCTCTTACAAACTTTTAAGGGAGCCTCTGCAGGTACAAAATTAGTTAGATTTTCTTAATTGCAATATAAAATGAAATCAAGGAAAACAGTGCTTCCAACGGAGATAATATTTCTGTTCATATTCTGTCCAAAACGTTAATGGAAATTCACGTCAAACCAATCAAAAATTGCCACGTGGCTATACGGCTCTTTAAAAATTAATAATAATAAAAACTTAAATTATTAAAAACATTAAAAAAAAAAAACTCTTTTCTTTTGTTGTGTTTTGTTTTGTTTTTTTTTTATTTTAAAAAAAGAAAAAAGAAAAAGAAAAAAGGGTGGCTCAATTTGTGGCAAGGGAGTGATTTGGCCACCCACAAGGGCTATAGGTACGGTTCAGGCGTTCAGCCACCCCTAGACCAACCATGGCGGGTGGCTCGAACCACCCCTCTTTTTTTTTAAATGAAGCATAGGGTCACATGTCTGTTTTTTATAGGCATTAATATGAATTTCTGTTAATTTATGGAGAGAAGTTAGACAAGAGACAATTTTTCATTTTTAGCCATAGGCAAAATACCAATACAAATTGAAACATAAGTAAGGGTCCGTTTGGGTTTGCGATTTTAAAAAGTGCGATTCAAAATCACGATTTTAAAATGTGCGATTTGAAAAAAGTGATTTTTAAAAACGCAGTTAAGTGTTTGGCAAAATCGCAGTTTAGCATTTAAAATCGCAAATTAGCCTTTAAAATTCTGTTTTTTCAAAAAAACACCATCTTACCTGCGATTTATGTTCTGCGATTTGGTTTAAAATCGCACTTATTGTCTATGAAATCGCAATCCCAAATGCACCCTAAGAAATAATAAAATTCTTAAACTACAAGAAATAGAAGGTATCATATATATATATATATAAAAGCCAAGTTCTTCCTTAGAATGGCATAGAATGGTGACACGTGGCATGAACTCATACTTTTTAGTGACTAAACCGGTCATTTAAGTATTGAACCAGTCTTTTAAATAAAATTGAACCGGTCTATTTAATCTCACACGCTCTCTCTCTCTCTCTATATATATATTAATGATACAATAAGTCTCTCTCTCAATTAATGATACAATTAAAGGTGTTTCTTTAGTATTTTATATTTTTGGTTGAAATCTAAATATGTTTCCATTTTATTTGTGAAATTTTTGGTTGAGTAATTCTTCATTTGAATGTTTATGAGATTTTTTTTTATTTTTAATTTTCGTTCATTTGCTTTTTCGAATGTTCAGAATTATATAGGATTGAAATATAATAGGTATCACATCGACAATAAAAAAAATTCCTGCAAATTTTCTATTTTATGCTTTGATAATCAAAATCATGGTTTTCTTATTGCTATTTTTCTTCTTCATACTTATTTTCATTCTAAACTACACCTATGAGAACAACGATTTTAACATTTTTTAATTTAAATGAATTAAACTAAAAATAAGGGTCTTATGTTTTAATTCGTTTGAATGTTTTATGGGATATTTGTTTTTCTTTTATATAATTTACACAATTTTCACTTATTTTTTAGAAGTGTTATTATGCTTTTGAAAGCCAAAAATGGCAAAATTTTATTTGATTATTCTGCACAAAAGGAATAGAAATGCTTTTAAAACACTAAAGAGTTAATTAAGCATTAAATATGAATGTTTTTTTTTTAATGTTTGAAATTAAATGGATTTTATTTTTATTGAAACATAATAGGTATGTATCACACTAATAATATCATAGATTCCTACTATTAATCCTATTATTAATGCTTTGATAATCAAAATTCAGGTTTTTCTCTTGCTATTTTTTTTTTCTTTACACTTCTTTCCATTTTAAGCTATACATATGATAATATTTTAAATGTCTTAATTTATATGGATTAAAACTAAAATTATGGTTCTTTTGATAGTAAAATTTTATGTGAATTATATATTCATCCAATGTTATTTGTGCAATGGAGAATTATGACACATGGTGTGAACACATAATTTTTAAACAATGAACCAATTTTGTAAGTAAAAAAAAATGGTGAATTTTAAAGGTTGAACCGGTTTTGTCATGATTTTAATAAATTTATTGTGCTTTAATGAAAAAAATCATGGGTGTTAATCTTCATGAGACAAAAATAAGGATTTTTTTTTTTCGCATTATATCATTAAGTGTCATTATAGCCATATTAAGTTGTGAGATTTTTTTAAAAAATTAAAATTAAAATCATATAAGTGGTCAGTTTTTTTTTTTCTCCAAAATTTTATTTCAAAATTTTTCCTTATATGACATTTCATTAAGTTCAAAATTTTAATGTACAATATTATGGTTTCAGAATTTACAACTCTCTAAAATTATAGAGAGACAAAATTTAAAATTAAGAACGTACTACATTAACTGCCCATAATTGACCATATAGGTATTGCATGCATTAATTATAAGTGGTCAGATTTTTTTTTTCTCCAAAATTTTATTTCAGAAATTTTTCTTATATGAGATTTCATTAAGTTCAAAATTTTAATGTACAATATCTAGGGGTGGGCGCGGGTCGGATTGGGCCGGATTTGCATGTTTTTCACAACCTGCCCCGTAGTGAACGGGTTTGAAAATCGAGATCCGCAACCCGCATAGTGAATGGTCAACCCGATGGGCCTTGGGTAGTGCGGATCGGGACGGGTTCATGCGGGTTCGGGTATTCCTCTTCTTTTCTTTTTTTTTTTTTGCCCAAAACCAAAAAAATAATTTCCAATCTTGCTAACCCAGTTCAAAATTTGAAAATCCCAATTGAATCAACCTCACTAGCAAACAAGACGAAAGAACCAAAATTACCAACAAACCCAACTGTAAATAACTTTTTTATTATTTTTTGTGATTGTAGATTGAATGGGTATGTGTATGTGAGAATGTAGAGATTGAAGTGTATATGAGAATGGAATAAGAATAGAGATGAAATGGATAGTGCAAAATTGTATTGAATGAAATAAAAGGTACACAACCTGGGCAATTCGTGACTCTAGTAGTGACTTTTATATTTTTTTTAGAGAAAATTTGATGAAATCAAAGACACACTACTCCTATTCGTGACTCTTATAATTTTTTTGGGGAAAATTTGATGAAATCAAAGGCACACCCCTTGTCATGACTAATATAATTTTTTGGGGAAAATTTGATGGTACGAGTATAAAGGGATTGCGGGGCGGGGCGGGTGGGAAAAAATTTAATACCGCAACCTGCCCCATAAATCACGGGTTGGCATATTTAGGATCCGCACTTTTTTAGAAATGTCTTATATCCGTTATTGACGGGGCGGGTTGGTGCGGAGCGGGGTGAGTTCACGGGTACGGGCGAGTTTTGCACACCCCTAACAATATCATAGTTTCAAAATTTACCGACTCTCCAAAATTATAGAGGGACAAAATTTAAAACTAAGAACATATTACATTAACTACCCATAATTGACCATATAGGTATTGCATGAATTAATTATAAAGAAACCGTACAAGTAAACTGCAAAGTCATATTACTCTATTAGATTGGTTATTTATGCATCACTCTCTTTAGGGTTTGAAACATATTGAATTGTGAAATCAAGAGCATTCAACAGCGACATTCAAGAGAAGAACAGAGTGTTGAAGTATATAATTTTGTTTTGTTTTTTTGAAAGACTTTGCTTCCTTTAATTTATTTATTTATTTTGTGGTTTTGTGGAGTTTGAAGGACTTTAGATTTTATGCATTTTTATAATTAGAATCTAGATATTCTTCTACTATTTTTTTTTCTTTATACTTTTCGTTTTCAATCATGTCTACCTATAGGAATAAATTTTCTCAGTATTTTCTTTTCCTAATGTTCAGAATTATTTGTATTGAAATATAATAGGTATCACAGAAAGGTTCCTACTAATTTTGTATTAATGCTTTGATATTTAGATTAAACTATGTATTCTTTTTGATATTTTTTTTCTTTATACTTTTCATTTTAAACCATGTATACCTATAGGAACAAAGATTTAAACATGTTTTAATGTATATGGATTAAACTAAGATAAAGACTTATGTTTTCCGGAATTTAATTTTTTTTTTCGTTTATGTGATTTACTCCATTTTTAGCCATTTTTTGAAAGTGTTTTTATGCTTGTGAAAGCAAAACAAGGCAAAAATATATTTGATTGTTGTGCATAAAAAGAATATAAATACTTTCGAAACACCGAAGATATATTAAGCATTGAACATGATGTGAGAATTTATTTGATTGCGTTAAATGTTTAATGAAAGATTTTGTTTTATTTTGTATTTGTAAAAAAATATTTTGTTTAGTTTATTCAGTATTTTTTAAAATGTTTATGATTACTTGGGTTTTATTTGTATTTAAATATCATAGGTATCACACTAACAATATCATAGATTCCTGCTAATTTTTTATTAATAATTTAGTAATTAAATTAAACCATGTTTTCTTCTTGCTATTTTTTTCTTTATACTTATTTTTCATTATAAATTATTTATATGGGCACAAAGATTTTAACATGTTTTAATTTATATGGATTAAACTAAAATTAAGTGTCTTATTTTTTAGTTCATTTGAATGTTTTAAGGAATATTTTTGTTTTCATTTGTATGATTTACTCGATTTTCAGCCATTTTATTTAGTTTGCTACGTATTTTTTTTAGAATGTTCATAATTATATGGGTTTTATATGTATCAAAATGTAATATGTATCACACCAATAATATTAGAGACTCCTGCTATTTTATTATTATTATTATTAATGATTTGATAATCATAATCTACAGGTTTTCTTTTTGCTTTTTTTTTTTTTTTTTTTCATTTTAAATTACTGATATGGGAACAAAGATTTTAATATGTTTTAATTTATATGGATTAAAATGAAATTAAAGGGTCTTATTTTTTAATATATTTGAATTTTTTATTGGTAGGAGTAATGATACACATTATCCTCTTGTCCTCCCAAAATTGACGTGACTCTTAAAATTATCATTTGATCAAAATCCAAGAGTGATATATCAAAAATTTAATGGTGATTTTAAGAGCCACATCAATTTTAGGGAGAAAAAAGGAGGACAAGGGGATGATGTGTAGCATTACTCTTTTTTTTTTTGTACAATTTTTTTTTGAAGTGTTTTTTCTGCTTTTAAAAGCAAAATAAGGCAAACAATTATTTGATTAGGCATTGACGTGATGTGAGAAGATTTATTTGATTCATTAAATGTTGAGTGAAAAATTTTGTTTTATTTTGTAGGATTTAGCTTAGGTGTTGTAAAAAAAAAAAATTACAGTATCATCTTGACCATTGAAAAAACTACAGCACCTATGTTGTAATATTTGAAATTTAGATTTTCCTTTTGCTATTTTTTTTTTTTTTTTTATACTTCTTTTCGTTATAAACTAGACCGATGTGAAAAAATATTTTAAAAAGTTTTGCTTTTTTTGGGTTAAAATAAAATTAAGGGTCTTAATCTTTATTATCTTTTTATTGAAAGATGTGTGATAATTTTTTTTTTACAAGCATTTTTTAACCTATAATAAAAAGACTAATATATGTTTAAATTGTGAAACTAAATTAAAATGAAGAATCCCGTGCATAACACGGGTTATGAGCTAGTTTAATTTAAATAATAGAAATCGAGCCCGTGAGGATGGGTATGCTTTTGCCACCAAATTATCAGTTTGACTATTTTGTTTCGCATGCAACAACACAACCATCTTAATTAAGGAATAAATAAATAAATAAAATGAAAGAAGCACAACCCGCCTCATTGAAACAGGAGATTAAAACTTGGTGATATATATAGGCTTAATTTCATCAAAGGAAAGAATAAGCTTCAATTTTTTCAGTTTCTTCTTTCTTTTGGCAGCCATCAAAGTGTCCAATATTGTTCAATTTTCTCTCTTTAATTGCTTATGGAAATTTTCTACGATTGAGGGTACTGTAGAAAATTCCATTAGTCCCTGCTGATCGACGCCACCTGTCCAACACGATGATGATCCGAAAGGCTTAAGAAATTAGCATTCGAAGGAAAATAAATAAATAAATAAATAAAAAGACTAGACATCAAAGATCACCCCATCCTGGGTTTAAACAAGTTATCTTTGTCAGACATTTACAATTCACTGCTTAGTCAATAGTCAGCCATCCGAAATATTGAGACCTTAAGCACTACAGGCTCCCACTTGATCAGCTCAACGACACACACATCTCCTCTCCCTAAATTATTCTCCCTGTAAAACCTACCCCACCCTATATTCTTTGCTGAACGTGAGCAGCCATGGCTATAGCACCGGGCATGCCATTGTTGTCCATCAGTATTCTCAAGTTTGACAAACTGATCCTGCTTAGGAAGGTACTTGATAGCAAATCTAGCAGGCACATACTGCACAAGAAAGGAGGATTGCAATAAGTATATTCAAAGAGATATTTGAAAATCAGGATCACGTCATGTGGAAAGGCTCACCAAAATAGGATTATACATCAAATGTTGCCGCAAGATGGCCATGAATGAAGGACTTTCAGGCTTGAACATTCTTGCTGCTTGGATCACTCTCTCTATTCCACTGAACATCATGAGTCTTCCTTCTGAAGATGTGCCAGAAAATCTTTCACTAACATATCTTCCTCTATATACTTCATGTTTTGCGGACTGCTTATCTGAGTTAAATATTTCATTTTCGTGCACCTTGTCATGCCTTGATTTTTTTGCATCATCTGATAATTCCACCACGTCCACCTGATCTTCCAATTTACAATTCTTGCTTCGTGGATACTCGATCTCAGTTGCAGTATTATCGAATACAAGAACATGGAATATTGAATTCCCTTCATATCTGAAGACTAAAAAGTAGCCATAATGAATAGAATAGTAATCCACAAAATCCTGCCAACCATCATGAAACCAAATCTCCTTGTCGGATTTCTCCAATCTCACTTTCCAAAAATGACCATTTGGAGTAGTGAGTGTAGCAACAGCAAACAGTTCATCCCCAAATTCCCTTACAAACTTTTCAGGGATCCTCTGCAACCACCGAAGTAAGTTATATTGTCTCAATTACAATGGGAAATGAAATCAAAGAAACATTTGATGCATATGAATTTTAATAGCCTAGGACTCATCACATTCCCCAAAATATCAAAATCAACCATAATGCAGCACAGTCTTGATGACAGGAACAAATTAACAGAAAATAAACATTATGAAGAAGAGAGTATCACCCTCCTTCACCAAGGGGCAGTTATGGAGTCTCACCACAGCTTGGATATAGGAGTCACACCTCACAAGGAAACTGAGTGGATAATATTCTGATTCTAAAAATTGATCCATGAACGTCTGTTTACAACCCATATAGCCAACGGAGGCTTATTTTAATCAATAAAAGACGCCTAAAATAACAAACACAAACAATTGTACCAAACGATAGTGCCTTGTTCAATAACAATAACAATAAGCTAAGCTAACAATAAACAGCCCAAACAGGCTTGGCACGTTCAATATAAGAAGCTTCTCAATTGCTCGGATTGCTTCCTACCATTTCAATAAGTAACAAATCAGTGGTGGGAGAAGGGGGGAAAGGCACGAATGGAGCTTTTCCCACATATTTATTAATTATCGACACGTTGGAATGGCGTGAGACCATAAACTTCCTAGTGACAGCACAAACACTCTTTTCCCTCCTTATTGTTTATTTATGGTAGACAAGATTAATCATCAAATCCTTGGCTCAGTTTCTTAGAAAGTTCCAAAAAGCTTAATTTGCACCCAATTGAGCCTCTTCCATTTCTTAGTACTTTGTATATATCTATATTTCTCACTTCTATCGCTTCGGAATCACGTAAAATAAGAGGATGTTGATCTTTGCACCGAATATATCACTTAATTTAGACCAACAAAATCATCCATTTCCATACCATTTTGAACAGACAAAAACAGGGGTCAGAAATTGAAACTAGCAATGAAATACCCGTTTCTTCACATTCCCAAGTGCAAAAACAAACAAGAACCACAACCCATCATTACAATACTGCATGCAAGTTGCAAGGGCACCAGAACAACAACCCATCATTACAATACTGCATGCAAGTTGCAACGGCACCAGAATATTCAAGAAATGAAAAGACAAGCAAACAAGCAGCGAGCAAGGAAGGTAGGGAGAAGGCATTACCAGTTTCTTGTCGTCAATGGTAGAGGGGAGTATGATCTTGAAGAAGTGCGAGGGTCTCGTACCCGCCATAGAACTTGACGGCCTGTGGTCATAGCTCCGGTTGGGCACCACTCTTGTCCGGCGATTCCTTGATTTATTCGGTGCCATAGTTCAGAAACTCTTATCAGGATGGTTGATTGATACCGCGGTGGAAAATGGAAATGCCTCGGAGCTACTCTCTGCTCCCCTCAGGATCAGCTCCGACTCTCACTGGAGTGTGTGCCTGTTCAGGACCTCGAAGTGGCTGATTTAAGTGGATACAACTTTATTAGAAAAGAAAAAGAAAAAAAAAAGTGATAGCTTTCACATCCACGGTCCACAACTTCGGATACGAATAAAGTATTGATAATTTTTTTTTTTTTTTTTTTTTTGAGTAACCGATTCCGGATAAACTCTCTCAAAAATGTGTAATTGTTGTGATCCAAAGCTTTGTTTAACCTTTAAAAAACAAAAAAAGAAGAAGCTTTGCTTAGATTCTTTCACAGTCCGTGAAAGTGCACAATAGAGACAGTCAATTGATTCTTTTAAGGTGTAGTAAAAGAACAGCAATGACACGATATCGTTCTTTTTCAAAGTACACGTTATATGTTTTTTTTGTTTTTAGAGTACATGATAACTGTTGAAAATATTGTCGCTAGTTAGTGAATGGGCCCCAAAGTTCAACTCGATCCAATCACCACTCACAGCTCCAAAAGAAGGCTAGCTACAAATCACAAAACTTTACTAAGCAACTCTCCATACAAAGCATACAACGGCTAGCAATTCTAAAAAAAAAAAACTCAACCAACGGTAAATCATTCAAACAAAGCAACCAACAGCTAGTTACACAAAATTAGAAATTACAATCAATTATTTATTTTCCTTTGTATTATTTCCTTTTGTATATTGTCTAATACTTATATAAATTCAAGCATCCAAAGATGAATAATCTGGCAATTCAATTCAATATTTTCTAACCTTCTATATGGTTTTTTTTTTTTTTTTTTTACATGTCTACACAAGAGGGAGGAGGGGGGATTCGAACTAGTGACCTCCGCTTCATGAGGCGTGGTCCCCAACCGATTGAGCTACCCCTTGGAGACTTCTATATGGTATTAGAGCTTTAACAAGCGACCAACGTCGTTTTTTTCCCTCTGGCATTTTTTTTTCTCTTCTTCTTCCAGCTTTGGCGTTCTGCCAATTCTTCTTTGGTGTTGCCTTTTTCTCAAACACCTTAGCTGCACAAATGACCTCCTCTACCAATACCAATCCCACCGCACCCGTTGCTTTGTCCCCCAACAACACCCCCATCTCCAAAGAAACAAATCCTCCTCTCCCCACTGAAAATAAAGCGACCCATAACCCATCCCCTGCTTCTCTTTCAAGTTTTGCTCAATCTATCTCCAAACTCACCAAGACTAGTTTCTTGGTCTGGCAACATCAAATTGAAACCTATCTACAAGGCCATGATCTGTATGGGCTTGTGGATGGTACCAAAACACCACCCCACCCACATACCTCTACTTCAATCGATGGTTCTCTTACCATCTCAACTGACTCTATGACGCTCCAGTGGTTTTGTAACGACCCACCCCCAATGACACAATATTGTCCGCTTTTGGCTCTCCAAACCAGACTTCTCAGGAGGTCATCCATCCTGGGATTGCTATCGCAGAAGCATGCTTAACTGCGGAGTTCTGATAGGTTCATCGCCATCACGGCTTTAAAACGTGTTGTGTCATAAATGATGCATTTATACATATAAGCACATCCTCATTCCCAAGCGATGTGGGATGATGAGTGCCAAATATTGTGTATTTGGACCCCTTGATTTGCACTAGTTAGACCTTTAGCCTTGTTATTTTCTAATGTTTTGGTTAGTTTTTGTGTTTTCTGTTTCTATAAGGACAATAAGAGAGGAATGGCAAATTTCATAAGAAGATAACTGGAAATTCGGAGACCCTGACAAGTCGATCGATCGAACTTAAAATTTGATCGATCTAATATTTGCCCGAAGTCGATCGATCGAAATAAAAGTCGATCGATCGAATTTTCCCAGAAACTGCTTTTGCAGAGCGCGCCAGAACGCCCAATTAAAAGCCAAAAAGCAGTCCTCCCTCTGATTTCCGCTGCAGAACACGCTGGTTTCGTGTTTGGGGTTGTCTCTAGCTGCAGAAGAACCCTAGAGGAGGGTAGAGGAGTCATTTCTTGCCATGGCTTTCTTCTATAAAAGCCTAGCCATCTCCTTGTTAAGAGAGTAGTAGAGAGAGTAGGAGAGGAAAGAATAGAGCAGAAACTCTGTAGATAGGTTTAATTTCGTGCTTCTTGTAGTGTAATTCAGTAGTTTATTTTCAGATACTTTCTCTTTGTAGAGCTTTTCTTTCATTTCCATGGTTGTTCATCATTTTCTTGTGGTGTTCTTAGTCATGGAGGGCTAGTAACCTCAACTAGGGTTGAGGATGAAACCTTTCCATTGATAACACTCACAATCTTGCTGTATCATTTGCACATTTAATGATATATCATGTTAGTTGTTCAAGTTCCATTCATTTAAAGCTTTATCTTTTGCAATGAATGTGGTTAGTGGTGGATAGATGACATTTTATGTGTTTCAACTGACTAATACATTGTTTTATCGGTTTGAATGATGATATCCATTGTGATTGAATGATACATTGGATGTTTTGATTTCAATCGGTACTCTTTGTGATTTGTCAATGTGTTGGATTCATTTAATGGTTCTTGGGTTTATGGTTAAGAAACTTGAATAACACCCTAAGCTTAATGTTCTTTGGGTGTTCAAGTGGAAACCAAGAAGTGTGAGTTGTAGGATTTGGTTTGGTGGATTCCTTAACCTTAGTTCCTTTTAATTTACATATTTCCTTACATCTCTTTAATTTAGTCTTTTGTTCTTCAATCATTTCTCAAACCTTTGGAACTAGGTTAAAATGAGGTTGATTAAGCAAGATTCCAATATTTGACCATTTCCCTGTGGGATCGACCTCGCACTTGCATAACACTATATTGCAAAATGATTCGTGCACTTGCGAGTACTATTTAAAACACACATCATGGGACGTCACAGGTTCCGTCAAGATCAACTCATTTTGAGTATGATAATGGCCACCATCTCCGACGAGCTTATTCTGCAAATCCTTGGATGCCGCACTGCCCAAGAACTCTGGACATCTCTCTGCCAGACCTTCACTTCAACAGCCCGTGCTCGGACGATGAGCCTTCATTACAAGCTTGCCACTGCCAAAAAGGGCAGCTCCTCCATCACCGATTATTTCCACTGCATCAAACAAATCTCTGCCACTCTTGTTGTAGCCAAACAGCCGCTGAACGACTACGAGTTCACCTTCTATCTACTCGCCAGTCTGGGTCCCGAATACGACCCTCTCATCACCTCTATAACCACCCAGGTAGAGCCTCTCACCATGGATGATTTTCTTGGCCATCTCCTTGCCCATGAAATGAGGATTGAGAAGCACATTCAACCCGAGCCACTGCTCGCAGCCAATCTCGCCTCCTGCGGCCAGACTCCTCCTCGTGGCAGAGGTCGAAATCATAGCTCCTGGCGTTCATCCTCTTCTGGTCAATCTCGGTTCTTCAGTGGCCCAAACCGCTCCACTCCAGGACCTACTAGGATATCAAGGCCGAGGCCTTTTACCCACTCCAAGACATGGGTCCTCCTCAAATAGGCTCTCCTTAAATGGGTCCAACTCTCATTATGGCCCAATGTCCACTTCGCAGCCTTTCTGCCAAATCTGTGGCAAACTAGGCCACACAACTTTAAATTGCTACAGTCGTTTTGACCACGCCATCTAAGCTGCTGGGCCCACTCTTATAGCCTATACTGCTGGCCCATCTCAATTGGTACCCCGACACTGGCGCCACCCATCACATCACCTCCAACCTCAGCAATTTAAATCTTTACTTCGAAGTTTATGATGGACATGATGAAATCTAAGTGGGCAATGGTACCTGTCTTGCCATTAAAAATACGGGCATCTCTAAACTCTCTCCTAATTTTATTTTACGTTATGTTTTACATGTTCCTCAAATTACAAAAAATTTACTTTCTATTCAAAAATTTACTTCTGATAATAATGTTTATGTGGAATTTCACCCATCTTGTTTCTTTGTTAAGGATTGTATCTCCAGGAAAATTCTACATCAAGGCCCGAGTAGACATGGCTTATATCACCGGTGCTCTCCCACGGCTGTACCACCTAGTATCTTCTCCAGCTCTCGCACTACCTTTGTGGACTGGCACGCCCGCCTCGGTCATCCTGCCGATCGCATAGTTCACAATGTTTTGTTTAAATTTCAGCTTCCCTTTACTTCAAATAAGAAGCAAACTTTTGTCCTGCATGTCAGCACGACAAAAGTCATCAGCTTCCCTTTTCACTGTCTGAAACTAAACCTAGTGTTCAAATTGAATTAATTTTTTCTGATGTTTGGGGACCATCTCCTATTTTATCTAATAATGGTGCACACTTTTATGTTATTTTTGTTGACCATTTTAGCAAATTTATTTGGCTTTATCCTATTGCTTGCAAATCTGGCATTTTCTCTATTTTCCCTAAGTTTCAAGCTTATGTAGAACACCAATTTAATTAAAAAATAAAATCTATCTAAACCAAATGGTGGTGGTGAATACACAAAATTACGCCACCAGTTTGCATCACAAATCATCCATCATCGCATCACGTGTCCCCACATCCATCAACAAAATGGATCTGTCGAACGCAAACACCAACACGTTGTCGAAATGGGCCTAACTCTCCTCGCCCATTGCTCCGCCCCTCTTTAATATTGGGCTGAAGCTTTCCAGACTGTATGTTACTTCATAAACCGCTTACCCACCCCTGTTCTCAATAATGCCTCATCCTCCAATTTTTTTTTTCTTTACAACCTAATTATAGCTTCATGCGTGTTTTTTGATGTGCTTGTTGGCCTTACCTCCGGCCTTACAACCAACATAAATTCAACTTTCGCTCCAAAACTTGCATCTTCATCGGCTACTGTCCCTCTCATCGTGGCTACAAATGCCTACATCTCCCTAATGGTCGCATCTACATTTCTCGCAACGTCATCTTTGACTAATCCACTTTTCCTTTCCATCTGTCCTCACCATCTTCTACCCCCCATCCTCCCAACTCCCACACCACTCTCTATCCTCCCCACTTAGAGATCCTTCCCACTCCCCCACGCCTACCCGATGCTCAACTCACAACCCCGGCATCTCTCCTTCTCGGGTCTCCCGCAGCTGTATCTCCAGAATCGCCTCTTCCTCGAACTTCATCATCATCTTCCCCTACTAACACTGTTTCATCTTCTCCTTGTCTGCAGGTACATTCTGAAGACCCTGAACCCACTCTAGTGATCCCGCCTCTGCAGCACGCCATGCAGACTCATTCCAAGAACCACATCTTCAAGCCCAAGACGCTCTCCAATGGTCTCATCCGCTATCCTCTTCCTAAAGCACTCATTGCCACCACAGGTTCAGCAGATGTAGAACCAACCTCCTACTCTACAACTTCCAAGCACCTAGCTTGGCGTAATGCCATGAATCTTGAGTTTGATGCCCTTCTCCGCAACGACACTTGGACTCTCGTTCCTCCCACCTCTGACATGAACATTGTTGGCTGCAAATGGGTGTTCCGCCTCAAACACAAAGCTGATGGCTCCATTGATCGTCACAGGCCCGTCTTGTAGTCAAAGGATTCCACCAACAACCCGGTGTCGACTTTGAAGAAACTTTCAGTCCCGTTGTCAAGCCTACTACCATTTGCCTAGCTCTCTCCCTTACAACTTTTGCCGACTGGCCCATCCGCCATATCGATATCCAGAATGCCTTCTTACATGGATGGCTCTCCGAAGATGTGTTCATGACTCAGCCCCTCGGCTTTATTCATCCCCAATTTTCAAACCATATTTGCAAGCTCCACAAGGCGCTCTATGGCTTAAAACAAGCCCATTGTGCCTAGTTTTCTCGCCTAAGTGATCGTCTCCAAGAACTTGGCTTCATCAACTCCCGTTCCAACCCCTCATTGTTCATTTGCCGCACATCTTAAAAAATTACCTTTGTCCTCATCTACGTTGATAACATCCTCATCACCAGTTCCATTCCTCAAGGTACTGCTACTCTCATCCAGTCCCTCCGTGCTGAATTTGCTATTAAGGACTTAGGCCCCCTTCATTACTTCCTCGGGATGGAAGCTACTTCCACTCTAGATGGCCTAATTCTCTCCCAACAACGCTACATACTTGATCTTCTCCAAAAGAGCAACATGTCCGAAGCCATACCCGTCAAGACTCCTATGTCCACCGCACATGCTCTCTCACTCCTCTCCGATGATCCTCTCACCAACCCTTCCCCATACCGTAGTCTTGTTGGAGCCCTGCAATATCTGTCCCTAACCCGCCCTAATATATCATTTGCTGTAAACAAAGTCTCCCAATTCATGCATCGACCCACTTCCCTCCATCTCCAAGCCGTCAAATGTATCCTCAGGTACCTCAAATCCACAATTTCCTATGGCCTACTCCTTCGACGCTTCTCCTCCTACACCCTCCAAGCCTACTCAGACGCTGACTGGGCCAGCTACCCTGACGACAGGAAATCTACTAGAGGCTTCTATGTCTTTCTTAACCCAAATCTCATCTCTTGGTCCTCCCGCAAATAACGGACAGTCGCCCATTCTAGCACTGAATCTAAATACTGCACCCTTGCTACCACTGCCGCTGAACTCATTTGGCTCCAATCATGTTCCGCGACCTTGGCGTCTTTCTTCCCTCCCCACCAACCCTCTGGTGTGACAACATTGGAGCCACCTACCTATCTGCAAATCCCGCCTTCCATGCTCGCACCAAACACATCGAAATTGATTTTCACTTCGTTCGTGACAAAGTCGCCTCCAAAACCTTGGTTGTCCGCTTCATCTCCAGCAAAGACAACCTCGCCAATATCCTTACCAAACCCACTGCCTCAACATACTTTGCTCTCATGCTCACCAAGCTCAACGTCGTGTTCCCTATGTCATGCTTGCGGGAGTGTAATGAACCATCTACGGAGACCAAATCTCTACAAGGCAACAACTCATAAGACTCTACTAGGCAAAACTCCATACAAGGCACACAACAGCTAGCAATTCTCAACAAGGAAACTCAACCAACAGCAAATCATCCACACAAGGCAACCAACGACTAGTTACACAAAATCAGAAATTACAATCAATTATTTATTTTCCTTTGTATTATTTCCTTTTGTATACTGTCCAATACTTGTATAAATTCAAGCATCCAAAGATGAATAACCAGGCAATTCAATTCAATATTTTCTAACCTTCTATAAACGGCCCATCAACCGAACCTATCAACCAAGTCCATCGATTCATTGAAAGGGCTGGGCCGCATGACCAAACCAAGCCCAGCTGAAAGTAACCTATGGAAAGCCACGAGAAGACTGAGACCTCGAGATATTCGAGACATGTCTCAGACACATTTAGGCCCACGTTCTGGACAATCATGCCCCGGAACCTGGGTGCACACGATCTGGATACAAGAAGACGAGCCAACCCGTCACGTCGAAGCCCACGTTCTTAGTGCATGAAACCTTACTATTCAGACGTGCAGAAGACCCACGTTTCGGGTATTGGAAGACCACGATCAGAGGATCAACTCCCCTCATATTCGGGAGAAACTGATCTTCACCCTTACTATAAATACCCAAAGACATCCAGGTATAAGTTAGCTGAAATTATTGTGATTAAAACATTTACTCAGATTATCCAAAGAATTAACTTAAGCATCGAAGTGGGACCAGCTGGCACCCCAGCAAGCCTCCTTACCGAGCTTATTGTTTTGCAAGAAAAGTCAAAAAGAATCTTCTAGAAGCTTGTGCTACCAGACCGGAAACTGTTTTAATAGTTTGGCGCCGTCTGTGGGAATCTATTGTGATCGTTTCACATCATAAAATAAAAATTCTGAAATGGTGAGCACAAGAGCCTTGGATCCCGAAAGAAACAATCCTCCACCCGAGGCTGATGGACCGTCAAACAACAACAACAATGTAGCTGCCTTAGAAGCCCAGATTGATGAGTGCCAAATATTGTCTATTTGGACCCCTTGATTTACATAAGTTAGACCTTTAGCCTTGTAATTTTCTGATGCTTTGGTTAGTTTTTGTGTTTTTATGTTTTGTAGGTCAATAAGTGAGGAATGGCAAAATTCATGTAGAATTGCTTGGAAAATTCGGAAGTTTTGAAGAATTCGATCGATCGAACCTAAAAGTAGATCGATCGAATTTTGCCCGAAGTCGATCGATCGAAATTTCCCAGAACTTACTTTTGCAGAAGCGTGCCAGAACACCCAATCAGGAGCTTCTCCATGACAAAAAGCAGTTCTCCCTCTGATTTTCGCAGCAGAACACGCTGGTTGCATGACCTTGGTTGTCTCTAGCAAGAGAGGAACCCTAGAGGAGGTTAGAGGAGTCATTTTACATGGGTTTCTAGCCCTAATTTCCTTCTATAAAAGCCATAGCCATACCTCCTTGTTGAGAGAGTTCAGAAAACAGTAGCTAGGTTTAATTTCGTGCATTTTGTAGTGTATTCCAGTAGCTTTTGTTCTTAAACACTTTCTTTTTGTAAAGCTTTCCTTTTATTTCCATGGTTGTTCTTCATTTTCTTATGGTGTTCTTAGTCATGGAAGACTAGTAACCTCAACTAAGGTTGAGGATGAAACCTTTCCATTGATGACACTCACACTCTTGTTATGATACTTGCACATTTGATGATATATCATATTTGTTATTCAAGTTCCATTCATTTAAATGCTTTATCTTTTGCAATGAATGTGGTTGTTGGTAGATATATGACATTTAATGTGTTTCAACCGATGGATACATTGTTTTATCGGTTTGAATGATGATATCCATTGTGATTTGTTCATTGAATAGATACATTGGATGATTTGATTTCAAATGGGTACTCTTTATGATTTATCTTTGAGTTGGATTCATTTAATGGTTCTAGACTATGTGGTTGAGAAACTTGAATGACATCCTAAGCTTAATGTTCTTTGGGTGTTCAAGTAGAAACCAAGAGTGTGAGTTGTTGGATTTGGTTTGGTAGATTCATTAGCCTTAGTTCCTTTTAATTTGCACATTTCATTTCATCTCGTTTGTTTAGTCTTTTACTCTTGAATCAATCCTCCAACCTTTGGAACTAGGTTAAAATGAGGTTGATTAAACAAGACACTAATATTTGACCATTTCTCCGTGGATTCAACCTCGCACTTGCACACACTATATTGCAAACGATTCGTGCGCTTGCGAGTACTCATTAAAACACACATCACAGATCAATCAAATGACCAAAGATATATGCAAACTCTTACCGAGCAAAATCGGCAATTGTTGGGGCGAGTTTCGGAGGAGCGAATTCCCAAAGAATCGGATGAGACTGAAGAAAATGAAAGCGATGTACACGTTGACAGAAATGTGAACGTCGGAAGCAAAGGGGCCCTCGGGACAACCAACCTGAGGATCACTCTCGAACGATAGAGGCGAAAGAAATCCTTGCTAGAACAAGAAGAAGAGGCTAAGTGAGGTTCTGGCCTCCCTTAACGAGAAGTACAACCGCCTCCAGTAAAAGGTTCAACAAAAAAGAGAAAGACAAGACTTCCTTGGTGGATAACCTACTGCCGGGACGGCTTCACCGTTCACTGACCAGATGTCGATAGTCCTCCTCCCCGAGAAATTCAAGATCCCAAGCATTGCGACATTCATCGTGAAAAATAATAATGACTCCTAAATTAACCACAACCAAGCATGCAACCAAATATGTAAAGCAATAAAGAGATATACACGATATTTGGTTACGAAATGGAAACTCTTTGCACCAAAAATAAAAATTACTCCGAGACAGTCAAACCCAAAAAATTAATTAACAGAAGAAATAGTTAATTACAAGACAATCGTACTCACAATACCTTTGTAATAGTCATACCTTAAATTCTAACAAGTATCTATACTTAAACGCCTCTCTACCAAACTCTTCTGAAGAGTTCTTTAATTGACTCATTTAATTAAAGCTCTTATCTAATTAGGCTTCAAACGGTTGAATGGTTACAACACAAAAACTCTACGAAAATTAGCACATCTAACAATTTTTGCCTAAAAACTCTCTTTAACATACAGGAATTGGCAGATTTAATATTTATTTTTTTATTTTTATTTTTAATTTTTCCCCTCCTCTCTCTCTCTCTCTCTCTCTCTCTCTCTCTCCATCATCAACAAGACTACAAGAGGGATAGAGAGAAAATAATAATAATAAAAAATGTAATGTAAAGCATATTTACTATTCACACTATAAGAAAAAATATTAAAATAGCTACACTAATGAACACAAAAAATAGTTTGAGTATGGAGATGTTCAGAATTTGATTCAATAATAATTTAAAAAAAAACGTCACTTACAACTCAATCTTTCATGACTTTTATAATCATATCCTCAAACTTTAAAAAATGTTAATTTAATATTTTCAAGTTTGCCTATATTCTATGCATATGCAACACATGTGTTAGCACTATTTTTCGTTTACATATATTTACATTTGGCTTAGATGTAAAAAAAAATTACAGTATATGTTAAATTATAATTTTTTAAAAGGTGTAAACTTAATTTCAAATTTTTTATAGTAAAAAAAAAAAGTAATATTAAAGGTGAACCAGTTAAAGAAACTATGATATATATGCTGTAATTTTTTTACAGACCTAAAAACCATTTGTGATTGATCATCTTAGTGAGCCAAGTGAAATATTGAGACGTTAAGTACAACAGTACTCTTTCTCTTGATCAGCTCAAAGACACAAACATCTCCTTCCCCTAAATTATTGTCCCTGCAAAACTCGATCCATCCCTTCCCTATATTCTTTCCTGAACTTGAAAGACTATGGTCATGGCACCGTGCACGCCATTGTTTCCCATCAGAGGTCTGAAGCTTGACAAACTGACGCCCAGTAAGATACAATTTAGCAAATCCAGAAGGCACATACTGCAGGTACAAGAAAGAAGGATTGCAATAAGTATATTCAAAGCGATATTTGAAAAACGACGATCATATCATGTAGAAAGGCTCACCAAAGTTCGATGACGTATATTATGTGGGCGCAAGATGACCATGAACGAAGGTCTTTTAGGCTTCAACTTTCTGGCTGCTCGGATAGCTCTCTCGCTTCCGCTGGACATCTTCAGTCTTCCTTTTGCAGATGTCACAGAAAATCTTTCCCTAACGTATCTTCCTCGATCCACTGCTTCAGACATTTCATTTTCTTTCAACTTGTAATGCCTTGATTTTTTTGCATCACCTGATTCCATTACGTCCACCTCATCTTCCAATTTACAATCCTTGCTCCGTGGATACTGAATCTCAGTTGCAGTATTATCAAATACAAGAACATGGAATTTTGAATTTCCTTCATATCTGAATACTAAAAAGTAGCCGTAATGAATGCAATGGGATTCCATAAAATCCTGCCAACCATCATGAAACCAAATCTCCTTGTTGGCTTTCTCCAATCCCACTTGCCAAAAATGACCATTATTGGGAACAGTGAGTGTAGCAACATCAGACAGTTCATCCCCAAATTCCCTTACAAACTTTTCAGGAATCCTCTGAGAGCCATCACCAAAGTATATGTGAAATGAAATCAAGGAAACATGTGATGCAAATAAATATATGGCTTCAAATCATTACAAGTATATTCTCTCAATTAAAGGTTGATCTGGCTTCTAGTTTCTCCCCCTGTTACGAATTTTTTAGCCAAGTAAAAATTACCTAAGCATATCAATTGGCAAGGCAATTCTGTTAAAATGAAACGAGAGAAAAGCATATTAATTTGGACAGCTGGGATTCAGGTTTCATAATTTTTGCCGAACAACAATGAAGCAATAACATGTAAGTAAACTTTGTGATGGACAGGGATTTGAACGACTTAGGACTCATCACATTCCCCAAAATATCAAAAGCAACCTTCTTTGTAATTGTCGTCCCAATAATTAAAATACCACCCTTACGATTTTTGGGTCAGATGGAAAGTTTGGCGATTTGGTTAGCAATTTCATTGAAGATTTTGCAGAAAGAAAGGCTTCCTACCATGTTGGAATACCATAAACTTCCTAGTGACAGAACAAACATTACCAGTTTCTTGTCGTGAATGGTAGAGGGGAGTATGATCTTGAAGAAGTGCGAGGGTCTCCTACCCGCCATACAACTTGACGGCCGGTGATCATAGCTCCGGTTGGACACCACTCTAGACCGGCGAGTCCTCGATTTATTTGCAGCCATAGTAAGAAAAGCGTTGGTTGATCCCACGGTGGAAATGCCTCAACGTTACTCTGCTGACTGCTCCCCTCAGTATCAGCCCCTGTTTCCAAGAGCTCGAAGTGGCTGATTTGTACATGCAAAGCAACTTTCACAGCCACCGTCCACGCGTGCGGATACGGATAAAGACCCTTGGTGCTAGCAGTTAATTCTTAGCAGCAATCTAAGACAATAGCGACAGTAAATTGATTCTTTTAAGGTGCAATTGCATTGGAACTTATCAAAAGAACAGCAATGACATGATATCGTGCAGGTTTGGCGCTTCCCTCCTTGTCAATCGTAAAATTAAAACGAAACCGATTTTGTTTATTTATACATTGTATATTGTAAAATAAGATATAATTGGTGTCAGTAAGGCTCATTGAGTGTAATCAATGTAGTAATATGACGGACCAGGCTATTGACACCTTTCTAAAAGCACATTTCATTTGTTATGTTACGTGCATTAAAGTGGTAGATGCTACATACTATGTGTAGAGACCAATTTAAAGGCTCTTTTAAGGGCCAAGATGGAATTAGGGCTTTGTAAATATGTGGGTGAAGTACTCATTCCAAACCCAAGTGCTCAGAGAGACCTGAGAGAGGGCTTTGGATGTGGAAGATTAACAACTTCGTTTTTAATGGCTATAGGTACGTCCCTTTCATTATTTTCTTCGATGGTTATGTAATGAGATATTGATTTAGGGATTTCTTCGAAATTCAACAGGTTTAGCCACCTACAATGGGTGATTTGGAGTTGGTCGAATCATCCATTTTGTTAAAGAGGTAGTTTGTTCCACGCCAATAGTCAGTTTGGAAAAGTTGAACCACCTCTTTGTATACAAAGGTTGGTTCGACCACCTCTAAGTCTCCAATAGCCACCCATTGCACAAGCCGGCCTTTTTTTTTTTTGGTCGCCATCTAAACCATTAATTTAAAATGAGTAGTCCAAATAAGAGGTATTGTACCATTGCAATATCCTAATATTGCTCTGAATTTCAATTGGTGAAAGTGGACAAAAGTGTAAATGGGATAATCCATGTTAAAAATGATTTATCTGATAAGATGGTTTAAGTTCTGTTGAAACAAGTGACACATATTTTATTAGACATAAAGAGTAATACGAAAGCACCAATATAATATCCAGTTGGCGACAATAAAGTTGATATAAATTAATATGTTATGCTATAACTCTGAACCATTATTGAAATAGTCGCACTCTTGCGTATGTAAGCACATTGTCAAACTACATAAATTTGTCTTGATTTTATCTCTCTTTTCAATTCTATATTATTCATTGTTGTTGTGTCCGGTAACAAGTTCTATTTTATAAATATATTACAACCTGTGCATATAATAAAAAACTGATGTTTAGCCAGTAAACATACGATTTGATGGGGGAAAAATAAGATAAAAAAATACAACAAATCTATGTTAAATAATAACGGATACATATTAATTAAAGTAGTAGTATGGACAAGGTTAGAGAAAAGTTTTAGCATCAGGAACCATGTTTACAAAGCCATTGATACCAGTGGACAAACACCACCGACATAGTCAGCCGAGTGAAATATTGAGACGTTAAGCACAACAGGCTTCCTCTTGAGCAGCTCAAAGACACACACATCTCCTTCTTCTAAGTTATTGTCTCTGCAAAACGGAGCCCACCCTATATTCTTTGCTGAACTTGAATTACCACGATGGTCACCGCACCGGACACGCCATTGTTTTCCATCACAGTTCTTAAGTTCCACAAATTGATGCCCAATAACATACTTTTTAGCAAATCCAGAAGGCACATACTGCACAAGCAAGAAAGGATTGACATAAGTATACCCAAAGCGACATTTGAAAACACATGATCACATCATGTAGAAAGGCTCACCAAATTACAACGGTGTCCACGTGCATGATATGGGCGCAAGATGCCCATGAACGAAGGTCTTTTAGGCTTCAACATTCTGGCAGCCTGGATCGCTCCCTCTGTTCTCCTGGACATCATGAGTCTCCCTTTTGAAGATCTCCCAGAAAATCTCTCCCTAACATTCGTTCCTCTATCTTCTTCATCGGACATTTCATTTTCTTTCAACTTGTGATCATGCGTTGTTTTTTTTACATCATCTAATTCCATTATGTCCACCTCATCTTCCAATTTACAGTTCTTGCTCCATGTATACTGAATCTCAGTTGCAGTATTATCAAATACAAGAACATGGAATTTTGAATTTCCTTCATATCTGAAGACTAAAAAGTAGCCGTAATGAATGCAATGAGATTCCATAAAATCCTGCCAACCATCATGAAACCAAATCTCCTTGTTGCCTTTCTCCAATCCCACTTGCCAAATATGATCATAGGGAACAGTGAGTGTAGCAACACCAGACAGTTCATGACCAAATTCCCTCACAAACTTTTCAGGGATCCTCTGCAGCCACCAAAAGTGAGTTTATATTATCTCAATTACAATATTGTGTAATCAAAGTAAGGAAACATGTGATACAGATAAATATATGGCTTCTAATCACTACAATTGCAAAATAATTGCAGCACAAACAGAGTAATTGTGCTTTTCAAGTTTTGGCACGAAAAGATCTTTTCCCACAATTTTAAAGATGCAGAAACCTCGACAACAAAGGAATTTCAGTACCAATGTGTTGCGTAGAACAAAAACAGTAATTGACAATGAAGAGCGATCAACATTTTCGCCAAGAAATTGTCGGCTAGAATTTATTAATAAGTAATGTTAGAAATTACATTTTTGTTCAATAATTATCCTACAATGCTAAAGTGGCAGTCTCAACTAATCTTTATATATATATTTTCTTAACAATGACTGATTTGAGGATTGATTGAGACTACCACGTTAGCATTAGAGGATAGTTGTGAAATAAAAATGTGGTTTCTAGCATTGTACTTAAAAAAAAAAAAAAAAAAAAGAAAAAGAAAAAGAAAAAAAAGGGTTAGTTGGAACTAATACATCAAAACAATGGGATAGTTATGAAATAAAAATATGATTTCTAACATTACTCATTATTAATTTTAGACTAGTTAGAACGGCGTGAGACGATAAACTTCCTAATGATAGCACAAACATTCTTTTCCCTCCGTTTTGTTTTTTATTCTTTATTGAATAATGCTAAAAATCACCTTTTTTTTTTTTTTTTTACCTATGCCACGTCAACGTTGTGGAATTTTTATATGATAAAAATGTGTTTTCTAGTCTTACTCTTCTTTATTTATTGGTAAACATGATTAATCATTAAAGTTTCTTAGAAAGTTCCAAAAAGCTTTGCACACCAATTGAATCAAATAACTATTTTAATTATTATTATTATTTTTTTGGATGAATCAAAAACTTTATAGCACCAAACACTCAATTACAAAAGCTCTCCAGAAAAATCTGGAACAAGTTTTTCAAACCAAGAAAAACACAATTCTGCAGAAACAGCAGAACAAAGGCTGCAGATTCCACTTGTGAACCAAATCTAAACTTTTGGCAAGTTTTTTAGCTGGACATTTCACCAGAAGTCTCGATCTCACCTCCCATCTTATCTGGACTATAATGGCTTCTTCAGAACGAGGCATATTACCATGAAACAGGTCATTTCTTTGTCTCCACAAATGGTATATAGTTGCTCCTAGACAAAGCCGACAGATTAGCTTTGAAACTTTTTCCACACATATCATCAGAGAACCATCGAACAATATCATCCCATTCCACAGGCGGATCCTGGATAAAACAATCTGACATTAAGGCATGCCATATCCTCCTACTAAAACTACATCCAAAGAACAGATGATCTCTAGATTCCTGTCAAGTATGACAAAACAAGCAATCCATAGGGCCATCAAACCCCCAACAACACATCCTATCTTTAGTCCGTAAAGCATCCCTACATACCAACCAGAGAATGAAGGGTTGTCTAGGTATAGCCAGAGGATACCAAACCATGTTATACCACTCAATAACAGGAAGTTTAATCCTTAGCTGCTCCCAAGTTTCTGCACATGAATACACACCTTTGCTGGATTTCCATATAGGAATGTCTCTGTCACCAATATCTACTTCCGGGAGTCTACTTTGAATCTCCACAAGACTTTCAGATCTAGCACTTGGCCAAAACCACTCCCCATTTCTAATGATGGAATACAGTTTAGGACCAATAGAACAGCCCGCATCATATACAGTCCTAAAACCATATTTTTCCATTAAACTCCCTTTAAGATGCCAAATATCATACCAAAGGAAAATTTTGCTACCATCCCCAACTTTGAAACTGAGAAACTTCTTAGCAGCATCTCTAAGTTGAAAAAGTTTTTTCCAACTCCAGGAGCAATTCTGAGGAATAGGAACCTGCCAAAATCTCCTTCCCTTCAACCACGTATTCTCCATCCAAGCCACCGAAAGAGAACCTGATCTAGCAAAAAGAGACCAGATATGGTTCATCATAGAGGCTTTATTTCAGACCTCTAACCTCTTAATACCCAAACTCCCTTCCTTCTCTGGAGAGCAAACCTTCTCCCAAGCTACCTTAATTAGCTTTGGCTTTGATGAACTATTTTAAAACTAAATTACTGGAATTATTTTATATCAATATTTCTCATTTTTAACGGTTCGAAATTCATCACATAAGAGAAGATAATATTAATGATACACCAGAATATTCAAGAAATGAAAAGACAAACAAATTAACAAGCAAGGTAGTGAAAACGCATTACCAGTTTCTTGTCGTGAATGGTAGAGGGGAGTATGATCTTGAAGAAGTGCGAGGGTCTCCTACCCGCCATACAACTTGACGGCCGGCGCTCATAGCTCCGGTTGGGCGGCACTCTTGTCCGGCGAGTCCTTGATTTATTCGGTGCCATAGTTAAAAAAAAAAAACTCTTATCGCGATGGTTAAATGATACAGCGGTGGAAATGCCTCGAAGCTACTCTGCTCCCTCACGACCAGCTCCGATTCTCAAGGCAGTGCGCCACTTCGAAGTGGCTGATTTATATAATTCACAGCTACGGTCCACAAAAGGCAGTGACGTGGCACGTCAATTAAAATAAAATAAAAATCTCTCTGATATTGGACGTGACTTTGGAGTGTTGGGAGGGGTTTTGTCGGCGAACGTGAAAGAGATGTTTCAAAAACGAGATGTGGTTGGTGGACAATAAAATTATGGGATTTGATTCGTACACAACACCATCACAACAATCTCTCACATGAGTGTGGGCCCCAGTGTGTGGGGTCCACCCTCATGTGAAGGGTTGTTGTGTGGTTGTTGTGTTGGTGATGTAAATTTAACATTTTCCTAAAATTATATAATCCATGTATAACACTAAATATATGGGGTGAGATTTATGTGGTGGAGATTTGATTCTTGTACAACAATTGTACAATAATTCCTCACATGAGGGTGGGTCCCAGTATGTGGGACCCAACCTCATGTGAAGAATTGTTGTACAGTTGTTGTATTAGTGTTGTAAATCTAACATTTTCCTTATGTGGTGAGTTACACGCACATGAATCCTACTCATATGTCTTGTGTTGTACATGTGTTGTGCAAAAATCTTTTTCCTTCTAGAAAAAGTCTTGTTTTGTTTGAATAATAACAAATGCACAACATCAAAACACATTGGGGTGAGGCTAACACAAGTGAATCTCCCTCAATATGCCTTGGTGTTGTGTACTTGTTGTAATTTGAGCATTTTCCTTTAAATTTTCTTTTAGAAAATAATGAATAAATTTATTGGATGTATTGAAGAATAGAATTTGATTATTATTATTATTATTTTGAAAAAAAAAAAAAAAAAAAGGAAGAAAAAGGAGAGGGAAAGGATTTTGCCAAACACAGCCTTTTCATTTTCATCATGGATTATTATGATCTAAATTAGCATGAAATATTTAAAATTCAGTCGCACATAATCTTGTATGATGTATCCATCATATCATAAGATGGTCCGACTGCCACTTAAAGGTCAGATGGAGCTCTCTAGTTTTCAACTCAACTGGGTAGAGAGACCAAAAGTGAATGCAAGTCGTGTATTGATGATATTAAATTTTGCCTGTAGTTGGTAATGTATTGATATTAAATCTCGCGTTCACTAATTATTAAAAAAGAAAAAAAATAATAAATATAATTTGGGACAGATATATTAGTATGTATCCATCCAATAAAGGGAAAAAAAAAAATTTCCAGGCAGTTTTACGCACTGAACCACGTCAGTAAAAGAAAAAATTGCTCTCATTCTGCATCCTTCCAGACTCCAGTGAAATATGCTGGATGCGACGGGCATTAGTCTTTTTTTTTTTTTAATTGATTAAGAAAAAATGTTACATGAGAAGACCATTTTCACTCTTGATCTAAAAAGAAAAAGAAAAAATGGAATAATTGAATAGACTAATGATAGGCATTAGTATGATAGAAGTAATTGATGCCTCAACGTATGACAACAGGAAGGTAGAACCCAGGCGTTTGATGAATGATGGGGTCACCTTGGAAAGGAAAGGGTTGAACCGTCGAATTTAAGATAATTCGGATATATAATTGTAAAAAATAATTTATGCAACTTATTTGACCGAATAAGTAGTTGGACATCTCAATTTTTATTTGGTTATGTAAATTCTATTAGTGGTCTCTCAAAATCACATGCCCAAATTCTCTCAAATTCAAACAAATAATTCTAGTTCGACAAAACCAGATGGATTCGTTTTATTTCATGTAAATTTTGTTTTTTATTGTTAATATTACCATTGCTTTTTTATTTTTTCTTTCAAAAAATGAAAAACTTCGTTCTTTATTTACTATTCTACCATAAAAAATTCAAAACTAATTTCAGCATTTTATATCACATCAATTAATTCATTTGGATGTGTTTTGCAACACACTCCGCAGCCTCTTATTTTCTTTTTTTCTTGTTCTTTCAGAAAAAAAAAGTAATCAGTTTTTTCTATTACCAAACAACTTTCTTCAAATTTTTATCATCATTTATATCCCATTAATCCATTCGCATTACTATTCAAGCAAAAACTTCATCCGATAAGAGGGTTTCTATGCACAGGAAACATGCATTTAGGATAATAAACTGACTTTTAATTAGCTGGTAAACATACGTTTTGATGGAGCTAAAATAATATAAAAATACAACAAATCTTGATCATTCCGTACGGATCTATATTTAGACAAGTTTTAATACCAGTGGAAAAAGTCAAACACCACTAACTATGAGTTTAGACAAGTTATCTTTCTTGTTCCAAAAAAAAAAAAAGACAAGCTATCTTTCATAGTTACTTCGCTGCATAGTCAAGCACGTGAAAGATTGAGACCTTAAGCACAACAGGCTTCCTCTTGAGGAGCTCAAAGACACACACATCTCCTACTTGTAAGTTATTGTCTCTGCAAAACTGAGACCACCCTATGGTCTTTGCCCAAAATGAACTACCAATGCCACGGTCGGAGCACCGGGCATGCCATTGTTTTCCGTCACAAGTCTGAAGTTTGACAAGCCGATGCCCAGTAAGATACAGTTTAGCAAATCCAGCAGGCACATACTGCACAAGAAAGAAGGATTGAAACAATTGTATATTCAAGGCGATATTTGAAGAACACAATCACATCATGTACAAAGGCTCACCAAAGTTCGTTGACGCATATGATGTGGGCGCAAGATGGCCATGAACGAAGGTCTTTTAGGCTTCAACTTTCTGGCTGCTCGGATCGCTCTCTCTCTTCTGCTGGACATCTTTAGTCTTCCTTCTGCAGTTGGAGAAAATCTTTCCCTAACGTATCTTCCTCTATCTACTGTTTCAGACATTTCATTTTCTTTCAACTTGTCATGCCTTGATTTTTTTGCATCATCTGATAATTCCACCACGTCCACCTTATCTTCCAATTTACAATCCTTGCTCCGTGGATACTGAATCTCAGTTGCAGTATTATCAAATACAAGAACATGGAATTTTGAATTTCCTTCGTACCTGAAGACTAAAAGGTAGCCGTAATGAATAGAATGTGATTCCATAAAATCCTGCCAACCATCATGAAACCAAATCTCCTTGTTGCCTTTCTCCAATCCCACTTGCCAAATATGATCATTGGAAACGGTGAGTGTAGCAACATCAGATAGTTCATCCCCAAATTCCCTTACAAACTTTTCAGGGATCCTCTGCAAACACCAAAGGGAGTTATAGTCTCAATTACAGCGTGTAATCAAATTAAAGAAACATGCGATGCAGATAAATAAATGGCGTATAATCATTACAATTGTAAAATAAGTGAGGCTTGGTGAAGTGGGGCACAAACCAATAACTTCAATTTTAGAATTTAAAGGTTAATCTGGCTTTTGATTTCTCCCTATAGCTGTTATGGATTTTTAGCCAAGTTAAACTAATTACCTAGCTAACATATCAATTGAAACAGGTAAATGCATGCTTGGACAACAATGAAGCAATGACATGTAACTTTGTGATGCACAGGACAGCTCACGACTAATCACATTCCCCAAAGAGTAATGCTACCCTTTGCAACCAGTTATTGGTAGAACATATTTCCATACAATCACAATCTTATGAAAATATATTCTAACATTTATTACACTCATTTAACACTAACTGACGTTGCGTGTTTGAAGTAGTTTTTATTTTATTTTATTTTTTAAATATTAGAATGAGAAGTTACTTAATTAAAACACGTTAAGTCAGCCCCCGTGTGAAATGAGTGTAAAAAGTAGTCGATGGAGTCAGCTTCAAGGCAGTACAAGTCTTCCAATCCATATTATTCATGATTTGGCATGAAAAGAGGCTTTCCCACAATTTTAAAAGTGTAGAAACCTCAGGAATTTCAGTACCAATGTGTCGGAGCAAAGTGTTAGAGATTAGGATTAGATTACACTTGAATAAATTTAAATCATTTGTAAGCTTTATAAATAGAGCTTTGTACACAATCATATTAAGGAAACAAAAATATGTATCCTTTTTGGACTATCCCTACTTGTGGACGTTAGTGTCTATCACTGAACACCCATAAATCTCTGTCTGCATTTTCTTTACTTTTCACAAAGAACTAAAAAAAAGTAATTGACATTGAAGTGCGATGAACATTTTCGCCAAGAATTAAATTGTTGGTCAGAATTTATTAATTGTCGGCTTGAGGGAACGGCGTGAGACCATAAACCTCCTACGGACAGCACAAACATTAATTCTTTTCCCTCCATTTGGTTTATTATTCTTTATTTATTTGTATACAAGATTGAGCCTCTTCGATTTCTATGAAGGTATTAATACTACGTACAATTTTTTAAACCCTAATCACTTTTCTTTTCATTAAATTACTCGAATTTTGTTATATCAATATTCCTCGATCATTTTTGTCGGTTCGAAATTCATCATGTTAATGATAAAATCTTATTAATTTAATTCAAAAACAGTAATTGAGAAATGATGTTAATGGTATCATACTACCATTACAATACTACGTACATGCAACTACATCGGAATATTCAAGAAATCATCGAAAGAGAAACAAAGAAGCAGCAAGCAAGCGAGGTAGTGAGAAGGCACGCATTACCAGTTTCTTGTCGTGAATGGTAGAGGGGAGTATGATCTTGAAGAAGTGGGAGGGTCTCCTTTCCGCCATACAACTTGACGGCCGGAGCTCATAGCTCCCGTTGGGTACCACTCTAGTCCGGCGAGTCCTTGGTTTATTCGGTGCCATAGTTACAAAATCTCTTATCACGATGGTTGATTGATCCTACTGCGGAAATGCCTCTTAACTCTAAGAGGCTCTGCTCCGACCTTAAAAGTTATGGTTGGCAAAGATTGTTTGAATATAATTTTTATTTTTTTATTTTTTAACAGTAATAAAAAGTGATCGATAAAATATAAAATAAAAATTATTTAGAAGAGATAGTGAAAAAGATTTGTATTGTAGTAAATTTTTTTATTTAAATAATAATAAAAAATTATTGATGTGATATAAAAAATGAAAAAGTTAAGAATGTTTTGAAGTGATTGACCTTGTTTGGCAAGCAACATAAAAATTTTCAACTTTATTTTCATATTTTTCAAAAACAATTAACATCAAAATATTTTAATTTTTTCAATTTTTATATCACTTCAATAATTTTTTGTTACTATTCAAATAAATAAAAAATCTACTTTAATGCAAAAAAATTTCATTTATATATATATATTATTTTATATCACATCTATCAATTTTTACTAACTCAAAAATTATTCTCTTACTATTCTTTTATGTTCACTCACATGCCAAACATACCCATTATTTTTAAAATAAATGAAAATAAATTAGGAGAATGAGTGTTGGACTCTCATCTCCTTCTCCATTTTTATTTTTTTATTTTTTTTTACTTCTTCCATAAAAGTTAAATTCAAAATTTTTTTTTTCAGTTTTTATATCATATTAATATTTTAAAATTTTTTTAAAAAATTTTACCACACAATCAAATTTTTTCACTTTTCTACAAAATAATTATAAAATTTTTTATACTTTATATTACATCAATATTTTTTATTACTATTAAAACAAAAATTTTACAATATATCCATTTATCAATCGAATTGTGATTCTTACACAATAAAATTTATATAATTTTTATTTTTTATACAATACATTCACATAAATTGAAACTCATAAGATTGATTTTACTCACATTGATCCATCTCATGTAAGTGTATTACGTATAAATTGTGTAAATTTATTAGGTAAATATCACATTCATCTATCAGACACACCCATACGTTGCTTACCAAAAAGCAACACAACTATCACATCGGGAAGCTTACACGTACACTGACGTGAGACGGTCACGTCAACTCTAAAAACTTCTTCCACGCTTAACGCTGGACGTGACGTCTTTGGCGTGCTGGGAGCGTTTGTCAGCAACAAAGCTGAGTGACGTGAAAGAGAGGATCTCGTTTCCACCCTGAAAATTCGGCATATTCTGAAGTTCAGTTGAGCTTAATTTGTGCTTTGAAACTTATGGGTCTGACCATCTAAAAATGGTTCGAATTTAATGGGGAATTGTAGTCATGGAGTTTCAAATGCTCTTCCTTTTGCCGGCTAGAAAATAATAATAATAAAAAAAAAATGTTCCTATTTTGGTTTTAACTCTTCCTTCCCTTTGGTTAGCAAGGAAAAGACTCCGAAGAAATGAAAGGCTGGATTGAGAAGAAAGTTTTGATAAATATTTGTGGTGAAAATTTTGTTAGAAAAGTGGTAAAAAGTGATTGATGTGATATAAAGTATAAAAGAATTTATAATTATTTTATAAAAAAGTAAAAAAGTTTTATTTTATAATGAGTATTGTTTTTTAATAATAATAAAAATAATTGATGTGATATAAAAAGTGAAGTATATTTTGAATTTGACTTTTTTAAAAGAAATGAAAAAAATAGAGTGGAAAGCGAGAGCGTTGACAACACAATATTAGTGTTTTTTCTAAGCTTCCTTAAAATTTCCCACGCTCTTTACTTCACCTTCCCAAAGTGATTCTTGGCATTCCTGTCCAACCACATAGCGGCATATAAAGTTGTATGGTTGTCAATTCTTCTTTAACTACTAGTCTCCACTTAATTTTATTTTTTTTAAATAAAAAAAATTGTAAAGATTGCATTTGAAATTGTGATTTTGTAAATTAAATATCATTTTAAACATAATCATTTTGAGAATTACGTTTTTAAAAAAATTACGATTTAAAAAAGCAGAAAATTGTTTTTTTTTTCAATTTATAGCAAGCAAGGGTATGCTTTTTTTTTTTTTTTTTTAAACGCATAATTTTAAAGAATAGTTCGTTTTGGTGAGCGATTTTTTTTGTATTATATTATACTATTCTTTATTATATTCAAAATTGTAAATACCGATAAAATTTGGTGGTTTAGAGAATCTGAGACAAAATTAGAAAAAGTTTTATAAAACTTGAGTATAATAATTCAAAAAAAAATCCCAAACATGTTTTTGAAAAATAATAAAAAAAGAAGTGTCACCCAAACATGTCCACCTGTGATTTTAAAGGTCAAACTGCGATTCTTTCAAACGCTTAACTGCGTTTTTAAAAATTGAACATTTTAAAATCGTAAAACCCAAACGGACTCTAAGCTGTTGTAAGGATTTAACTGTATTTGCAAAAATACTCATGCATCTTTGCAAAAAATTTAAATATTTCTTTTTTTTAAAAAAAAAAGTGGATATTTTAAGAATTTTTGTGGGATTTATCGAAAAATTCTAACGAATGGATGACATTGCAACCAATTGAAAAATGTATACACCAAATTGAGAGAAATTAAACTTTAAGATGGACATTGCAGAAGTAGTAACAATTCAGCGAGATTAAGTAAAATTTCTCCTTTATTATATTTCTATATACTTATTTGTTTCTTGTATTTTTCTCGTGTTAAGTTATTCCTAGTGAAAGTTTGAATGTTGCATTATCATTTGATTGGCATTTATGGTAATCACTTTGGTTTTTATTAATGATTCTTAAATAAAATTGAATATCGATCAAATTATGGTTACACATAAAGCTTGAAATTATAATATCGGACTCATTTTTAGTCATAAAATTGGACCAATTGGCCAGAAATAGACATGATAAGGGATCACATTACATCAAATTTCGATGCTACACACCCCTACTTGATCTATGTCATTAATTAATAACATTGTATTTGTGACCACGGATGGGTCCCGTACGATAAGCGTAACAAAGGCCACCATGATTCTATATATTGATGTTTTTAATGGATCAGTTGTTTTAGAGATAACACTCACAAATTAAGTTTATGATGTCTAATTTCAGAATGACCTATGTAATCCAATTAGTGGGAGTTTGTTAGAAATTTTCACTAAGTAAGCCTATATGGATCATATAATTATACATTGTATATTGTAAAATAAGATATAATTGGTGTCAGTAAGGCTCATTGAATGTAATCAATGTAGTAATATGACCAGCCTATTGACAAATTTCTAAAAGCACATTTCATTTGTTATGTTACGTGTGTTAAAGTGGTAGATGCTACATACTATATATGTGTAGAGACCAATTTAGAGGCTCTTTTAAGGGCCAAGATGGAATTAGGGCTTTATAAATATGTGGTTGAAATACTTATTCCAAACCCTAGTGCTCACTCATAAACATCCTATCACTATATGAGAGACATGAGAGAGGGCTTTGAATGTGAAAGATTAACAACTGTTTCACTCTTCATCTTCAATGGCTGTAGGTACGTCCCTTTTATTATTTAATTCAATTGTTATGTAATGAGATCTTGATTTAGGGGTTTCTTTGAAATTCAATAGGTTTAACCACCTCCAATGAGCAGTTTGGAGTTGGTCGAACCATTCCCTTTGTCAAAGAGGTAGTTTGTTCCATACCAATGGTCGGTTTGGAAAAGTGGAACCGCCCTCTTTGTATACAAAGTTTGGCTCAACCAACTCCAATAGCCACCCATTGTGCAAGTCACTTTTTTTTTTTTTTTTTAGTTCCTATTCCTATATAAACCATTAATTTAAAATGAGCGGTCCAAATAAAAGGTATTGTACCATTGCAATACCTTAAATATTGCATTGAATTTCAATTGGTGAAAGTAGACAGAAGTGTACATGGGATAATCCATATAGAATCTTATAATACTAGTTGTTGCCTAACCTTAAATGTGGTTTTGGCTGATGTATATATAGAATAATCAATTACATGAGTTGTTTAGATAACTACACAAAGATAAATTATATTTGAATTTACATGATGATAGCTCTAGGTCAGTTTCATATGGAGTCTTTATCCTGAGCTTTACTGTGATTTGAAATCATGGTTGTTGAGGGAGAGATAATATCACTATAATCCACAATACAAATAATTTATTTGATAGGAGGTTTAAGTTCTTTTGGAATAAGTGACTCATATTCTATGAACATAAAAAGTAATACGAGGGTATCAGAATAGTAGCTAGTTGGCGGATCGTCGCGACATGCGACAATAGAGTTTTATTACAAATTTGTTATGTTGTAACCCTAAATTATTATTGAAATAGCAGCACTCCCGTGAACATAACCACATTGCCAAACCAAGTAAATTAGTATCTTAATTTTCTTTTATTCTCTTTTTTCGATTCTATATTATTCATCATTGTATGTACGGTAACAAGTTCTATGTATAGGTTGCATATATATATATATATATATATATATATATAGAGAGAGAGAGAGAGAGAGAGAGAGAGGATACTACACTGTGTTTAGCCAGTAAACATACGATTTGATGGAGGGAAAAAAAAAAAAAAATACAACAAATCTATGTTAAATAATAACCGATACATATTAATTAAAGTAGTAGCATGCACAAGGTTAGAGAAAGTTTTACAATCAGGAACCATGTTTACAAGCCATTGATGCCAGTGGACAAAGTCCCTAAATATTAAAAACATAATAATAATAATACTTTTAAAAAAAAAAAAAAAAAAAAAAAAAAAAAAAAAAACACCTCCTTAAAGCTTCTCACCATGTCAAACACCACTGACATAGTCAGCCGGGTGAAATATTGAGACGTTAAGCACAACAGGCTTCCTCTTGAGCAGCTCAAAGACACACACATCTCCTTCTTTTAAGTTATTGTCCCTGCAAAACTGAGCCCACCCTATATTCTTTGCTGAACTTGAATTACGACGATTGTCACCGCACCGGGCACGCCATTGTTTTCCATCACAAGTCTGAAGTTCCACAAACTGATGCCCACTAAAAAGATACTCTTTAGCAAATCCAGAAGGCACATACTGCACAAGAGACAAGGATAAATGGATAATATTGAAACAATTGTACATCTTCAAAGCGATCACATCAATGTAGAAAGGCTCACCAAAAAACTTCGTTGATGTATATGACGTGGGCGCAAGATGGCCATGAACCAAGGTCTTGTAGGCTTCAACATTCTGGCTGCTTGGATTGCTCTCTCTCTTCCTCTTTTTCCAACTAACATTTCTCTCTTTTCTTCATGTTCTTCGGACTTCAACTTGTGATCATGTCTTGATCTTTTTGCATCTGATTCCACTACGTCCACCTCATCTTCCAATTTGCTCCGTGGATAATGAATCTCAGTTGCAGTATTATCAAATACAAGAACATGGAATTTTGAATTTCCTTCATACCTGAAGACTAAAAAGTAGCCGTAATGAATAGAATGGGATTCCATAAAATCCTGCCAACCATCCTGAAACCAAATCTCCTTGTTGGCTTTCTCTAATCTCACTTGCCAAATATGATCATTGGGAACGGTGAGTGTAGCAACATCAGACAGTTCATCTCCAAACTCCCTTACAAACTTTTCAGGGATCCTCTGCAACCACCAAAGTGAGTTTTATTGTCTCAATTGCAGTGTGTAATTAAATTAAAGAAACATGTGATGCAGATAAATAAATGGCTTATAATCATTACAATTGTAAAATAAGTGAGGCTTGGTGAAGTGAGGCACAAACCAATAACTTCAATTTTACTTTTTTAAAGGTTAATCTGGCTTTTGATTTCTCCCTCTGTTATGAATTTTTAGCCAAGTAAAACTTACCTAAACATATCAATTGAAACAGGGAAATGCATGCTCAATGACATATAAGTTTGTGATGCACAGGAGCTTTAACAGCTCAGGAAGCATCACATTCACCAAGGTGTAATGCTTTTCTTTGCACTAATTTATTGCTAGAATTTATTTATATACAATCACAATTATATGAAAATATATTCTAAAATTTATCACCTATATTATACGAGCTGATGTTACTGGCATGAGAAGTCACTTAAAATACAACAAGTTAGCCCGTGTGAAGTGAGTATAAAGAGTAGCCGGTGGAACCGGTTCCACCGGCTATAGGGCATTACTCTTCCATATTATTCAAGATTTAGCATGAAAAGAGCTTTTCCAATATAATAAGACCCTAAGTGAAGGGATTGGATTAGGTTACATTAAACTTGAATAAATTTAAGTCATTTGTAAGCTTTATAAATAGAACTTTTGTACACAATCATATTAAGAAAAAAAAATAAGAACACGTTCTTTTCCCTCCATTTTGTGTATTATTCTTTATTTATTGGTAGACAAGAATGAGCCTCTTCGATTTCTATTAAGATATTAATACAATGTATAATTTTTTAAACCTTAATCACTTTTCTTTAAATCAAATTACTCCAATTTTGTTATATCATATTTCTCGATCATTTTTATCGGTTCGAAATTCGTCATGTTAATTATAAAATCTTATTAATGTAATTCAAAAACAATAATTGACAAATTATGTTAATGGTATCATACAACCATTACAATACTGCATACAACAGAACCAGAATATTCAAGAAATGATCGAAAGACAAACAGAGAAGCAGCAAGCAAGCGAGGGAGTGAGAAGGCATGCATTACCAGTTTCTTGTCGTGAATAGTAGAGGGGAGTATGATCTTGAAGAAGTGGGAGGGTCTCCTTCCGGCCATACAACTTGACGGCCGGTGCTCAAAGCTCCGGTTGGGCACCACTTTAGTCCGGCGGGTCCTTGGTTTATTCGGTGCCATATAGTTACAAAAACTCTTATCACGATGGTTGATTGATCCCACTGCGGAAATGCCTCGAAGAGACTTATCTGCTCCGACCTTTTATGCAACACAGCTTTCACATCGGGACACGTCAATTCTAAAAACTTCTTCCACGCTTAACGCTGGACGTGTGACATGACTTTGGCGTGCTGGGAGGGTCTGTCGGCAACAAAGCTGAGTGACGTGAAAGAGAGGAGCTCGTTTCCACCCTGAAAAATCGGCATATTCTGAAGTTCAGTTGAGCTTAATTTGTGCTTTGAAACTTATGGGTCTGACCATCTAATGGTTCGAATTTAATGGGGACTTGTATTTTGGTAGTCGTGGGGACTCATGGAGTATGTTTATTTCAAGTTTCAAATGCTCTTTCTTTTGCCGGCTGGGAAAAAATAATAATAATAATAATAATAATAAAAAGTTCTTCCTTTTTGTTTTTTTTTTGTTTTTCTTTTGTTTTTACTTTTCCTTGCCTTTGGTTAGCAAGGAAAAGACTAGGAAGAAATGAAAGGTAGGAATGAGAAGAAAAATAAAAGGTAACAAGAAAAGGAACTACAGAAACGAGAATTATTGAGCTGTGCTAGGAATCGGCCTCTACGTACAGGCCCAGTTCCTTAATCCTTGCCAGGAAGGCCACCCAGATGAGAGCCCGTTTACAATCGAGTTCTGTTGGTACAGTTTTCAGCATGGTGACGTGTCAGATGATGATTCGCCTTGTTCTTTATGATCTGCAAAATAATAAACACTGCGTCGGGGGGTGCGACGATCCCCCTCTGATGCTTAAGTAAGATGATAGTTTGAATATGAGCAAAGTAATTTTTAGAAGCATAGAATGTACCTCTATATCTGAAGAGATCCTGGTATTTATAGAGATTGAAGAGCAGTTAGGATTGTTCCCGGTTTGTGAGGGGATCAGTAGTTGAGGAAGACGTGGCCTCGGGTGCACGGACATTTCGGGTTCCATGACCGCCTATCTTGGGCGCACGATCCTTTATGGGTGACATGTTGTTGGAGAAACTTCGGGCGCACGATCTAGTTATGTATCGTGTGTCGTGTCCCTTAAATCTCGCAAACTCGGGTGTTACAAGATATTCGGGTCAACTACCCGAGTCGAGTGGGATACTCGGCTCGGATGGACCCTCAGCTCGGGATGATCTGTGGCTCGGATGAGATCCTCGACTCGGATGAGATCCTCGACTCGGATGAGATCCTCGACTCGGATGAGATCCTCGACTCGGATGGATCATCGGCACGGAATGCACCCTTGGCTTGGGATGGTATCTCACGTACTCGGGTGTTACAAGGTATCCGGGTCAACTACCCGAGTCGGGTGGTCGGGTCGGTTGAATCGGTTGGGCCCAAATGATTTTGGTTGGCTTTGATAATTTAATATTTTCCCTAACAGTTACCCCCCAATTCTCTTATGCAAATTTTGTGCGTAAGGGAATTTAGGAACAATTAAGCGGCCTTAACTTACTGCAGATTCCAAAATTGAGTCGGGTGCATGTTACTGGGAAGGTTCCAATTTTTCAGTTGTTACTTCACCCGAAGAGTGTCGGTCTGAAGGCCTTTGGAAGTCATCTTTGGAAAAATCCCGCACTTTTTCAAATTCTAAATTTCAAATTTGCCCTCACATTCAAAATCTCGGGTTTCGGCCAACCAGACTAAGCTTTCCGTTCGACCACAGGCTTGCACAGTTTTGGGTGCATGCCGACAGCAGGTGACTTGATGGGTGTTGACTAAACTGACTGATTCCCAAAAAGGCAAAGAGCATCTTTTACGGAGCTTAATGTATCTCAGGCTCAGAAGATAGTGTTGGCTGCATAACTGTATGCCGCTAAGGCTGAGAAGGAACAAACTGTGGCCGGGAAGCAAGATGTAATCAAGCTACTATAGAGTGTTGAAGACCGACATAAAAGATTTTGAAGGAGTTCCTTCCTGGTTAGTATACCTGACGAGGTGGCATCTGAACTCACCAACTGGGTCGAGGGTTCTTCTCGGATATTCCAGTGTTGAAGCAACCGGGCCCCTAACTCTTGGCGTGGTAAATTCGTTTCCTACTTCTGGGCCCCCAACTGATAGTATTGGGAGCAATTGTGAAGAAGAATTTGACAACTTGTAAAGTGAATATTTCTCTCTAATGAAATCTAGTTGCTGTTAAGACTGCTTGAGAGGAAGCCGATCTGGAAAAGGAACAAGCCATAACTGGGAAGAAAGCAGTTCTTTCGGTCACGGAATCTGAGCGTGCATTTGGCATAACAAAGTCCGAGCATGCATCCGCGGATGAAGACTCATCTTGGAGTTCCCTTTTGCAATTTTGTTTTCAAATTTTGGTAAACTTTAAATAATTTTACCGAACAACCTTCCTTTGGCTGCGTCTCTTCCGAGGCGTGTGCTTCAAATGAGGACTGCCAAGTAACCGACCGAGGCCCTAGCTCGGAAAGTTTTTCCTGAATTGCATACCGAGGATTCTCCCGGAGCTATGCGAGACTTGAGCCCAACGGTGATTTTGCCCAATTTCCGCATAGCAGAAGAAGCTGCAGAGGAACATGTGTCCAATCGATTATCCCTCTTCGAGTGAAAATTGCCGTACAAAAGCGCGAGAATGCTGACAAAGAGAGTGTCAAGGCCGGTGAGGCTGCAAAGAGGCTTCGGCCTGCCAGGGGCGAACTTGTGCTTGGTTTCATGGGCCAAGTGAAAAGTGTATTCTGCCATCAGGAGTATGAATTTGTGGAAGAGCATATGCAAGGGATGCTCCTAATGTCGAGCGTGTCCCAGAAGAATCCTTGTCTGATGTCGAGATGAAATCTTTGTTTTCTCAGTCTTTTCGTTCTTTATCAAGTTGGTTGTGCTGTCGGGGAACTTGAAAGTTCATAAATGTTAATCACTCACCGGAGGCTCGAGTGGCCGAGATGCAGGTTGGCACCCAAGGTAGAGCAGCTGAAGAAGGATGTCCAGGTTTGAGACCAAGACCTGAGTGTTCTGGATTGACTGAGAAACTTGGGATCAGGAGCTCAAGGTTAGTTGAAAACAACGAGTAAAATTGCAAGGTCAACATTTGACTGAGTTGTCTTTCAAACCAGTTGTATTTGAATCATTACCGAGGGAAATAATCGGAGTGACTTAGTTGTCTTCCCGAACCAGTTGTATTTCAAATCGAGAAAGACAACACTTTGAGTTGAACCGAGTCACCCCCCGTGTTATCGAGGGTCATGATGGGGTGTGTGTTCCGAGCCGGTTGTGTTTCAAACCGAGGGAGAGCACTTTGAGTTGATCTGGTTTGAGTTGAAGCGAGTCACCCCCTGTGTTATCGAGGGTCATGATGGGGTGTGTGTTCCAAGCCGGCTGTATTTCAAACCGAGGGAGACAACACTTTGAGTTGATCTGGTTTGAGTTGAACCGAGTCACCCCCCGTGCTACCGAGGGACATGGCTGGGGTGTGTTCCGAGCTGGTTGTCTTTCGAACCGAAAGAGACAACACTTTGAGTTGATCTGGTTTGAGTTGAACCGAGTCACCCCCTATGCTACCGAAGGACATGACCGGGGTGTGTGTTCTAAGCCGGCTGTATTTCAAACCGAGGGAGACAACACTTTGAGTTGATCTGGTTTGAGTTGAACCGAGTCACCCCCCGTGCTACCGAGGGACATTACTGGGGTGTGTTCAGAGCTGGTTGTCTTTCGAACCGAGGGAGACAACACTTTGAGTCAATCATGCAACTTGATATAGTCTTCTGTTTCACTTTTCTATTTCACCGGGTAGGTACATGAAAGTTTAGGATATCTGTTTTGTAGTACCGGAGGAAAAGTTTATGGGTACCCCCCCAATTTTTAGACTTGATGTGTAATCATTTGTGCGGTGAAAAGTTAATTTTAAATTTCACTGATCAATGCATGAGATATATATTTGATTTTCTAAAAATTTTATGAGGAGGCTAGCATAAACGAAAATGCAAAGAGTGAACTTATCTCAATATTCTGATGAAGTTGTGCATTGGTGCTTCTCGGAAGAGACCTTTGAAATGTACCATCGGATTGGACTCTCGGGAAATTAGACCCTCGGTCGAATTTGAGCCTCGATCGGATTGCTCCCTTGACTTCGAAATGTTTCCTCAGCTCTGGATGATCGGTGGCTTGGATGAGATCCTCGACTCGGATGGAATCTTCAACTCGGATTGTACCCTTAGCTCAGGTGCAATTTGTTGCTCTCGGAATGTGAGCTCAGGATGTAGCGAACTGATTTGTTTAAGATCCACCTTGAGATTTGTTCTGGAGTTTCTGATAGCAAAGTAAGTCAGCCTACATGTTTGTGACCGATTCGGCCCTACATGGAACCAATCCGAACACGTTCTCTCCTGGGTTAGCTCGGGCTGGGCGAGACTGAACCGGATCCGGTTCCTGCTCGAGAGCTTTGCATATCTCGACTTGAGACTGAAATCAATCAACCTCTTTGTACGCCGATTCGGACTTGACAAGAAACAAACGCACCGTGCTTACCATAGGAGAGGGAGAGTGGGACGGAGAAGTGGTCCAATGATTAGAGGGAGAGACCATGGAATACCGGTCGGGTCTGGATCTGCTGGCCGCATCAAGGCTGCTGACATCGTCGGCTCGGGGAGATAGTAGCTGGTCCAGCGAAGGCAGGAGAGGTGAGCCGATGTGGGTCACACCGTGGATGTAAAGATCGAGGGGTATACCCAAATCTGTGCTTGGGTATCTGACCGGAGAGCTCCAACTTATTTTCTGCAGGGGAGTTCCACCCAGAGGAGGCCCACTTATATCCTTCTTTACCGAGTCACCACCAAATTGCTCGCACCATCTGAACCGGCATCGACGGTGGCGAGGCTGGATTGTTGGATGTTCAGTGCCTAGAGGAGAGGCAGCGAAGGGATTCTTCGCAAGAGAAACCACAGAACCGGATTGGGTTGGGTTGACCCACTGGACTAGGCTTACGGGACCAAGCCATTCGGGTCATGAAACCTACCCGGGCTCAACCCGTTTGACCTGGAAACTTCCTTCTCTTCTTTTCTTCCTGGATTGCCACTGTCCATCTTCAACTGTACATCAACAATTTGGGAGAAAAACCAATCTTGTGACGGGCTCTTGACAATTCTGTGACAAATTACCAGAAAAGCAAAGCCTTCATTGACATATTTGAGGAGAAATGATCAACAACTTGGTGTTTGTGAATACAAAATCATAGATCTGTAACTGCACATCATTTGGCGAAGGTCAGCATCACTCTGGTGTTGTTGTTTGCAGATTTGAGATGTATAAGCGTAGATCTATATAAATCCATCGCATATGAGTGTATATCTGTTCAGATCAAGGTCTGGCCAGTAGGATATGTATGCTCTAAGGGTCAGAGAAGAAGACCCATTAACCGTCGTCATGACCTTTTGTTCCACCGAACAAGTCATGGCGTAAAGGGCTGGATCTTCAAAGGAAGATCGGACTGGAGCTGAAATCTGAGCTCCGAACGACCTTCTGGGAGAGATCGGCTGGGGTGACAGGTCCTCCGAGGTAACAGCCGAGGGATGCACCCCTATTTCCTCGATCCGAAGTCTGACCCAAGGAGGCGACGTTCTGGGAGTCGGTCTAACTTACGGGACCATGTGGAAGTGGTGAGCCCGATAGCTTGGTGAGGAACTATCACAGTGCGGACTCCCGGTGAAGATGAACACAAACTGGGTTTGTTCGAAAACCCATCGATAGCAAAACTAAAGTTTCTACATGGTCTAATAAAAGATAATGTGTTGAGCGCAAATCGTTCCCACTAGCATATATAAATATGAGCAAAAACTTATCTTGGACTCCCGATGAGGACGAACACCAACTGGGTTTGTGCAAATACAAATCTGCAACTATACAACTGCGATCTCGCTCGGTTGGATGCAGATTGGAAATGTGTCTCTGTGGATCTCTTTGAAAGAAGGGACGGTTCACCAGAATCTTCAAGCCCATCATGACCCACGACGAGCAGGAGCCCTTCATAGCCAGCCTCTTTTTCATAGGCCTTCCGTCCACCACCAGCAACGCCGTTCTCCACTGGAAGTCTACAGATAATCGTAATGACAATATAGGTTAGCACTACCGACTAAGGCGGTTGTTGAGTCCACAGGGAACTGCGTGTTGCCCATGGTCCGGGCGGCATTTACCAGGGCCTTCTACTCGATCTTGGGGAACACGTTTTGGAGGAAGCCATCCACGCGATCAGATCCCTCGGCGGGGGATCGAGCACCATGTGGAGCAAGAAAATGAGGCGGGGGCTCTCGGGGTTGTTCTGGGTTTACCCGATGGACGTGATATGTCCGTGCATTAGTCTTCGATCCGCGCAGAGGGCTTCGGTAGCCTAGGCGATGGTGACCGGGTGTGTCGGTCATGTCTGAATCTGATGGCCGCATCAAGGCTACCGGTGTCGTCAGCCCGGGGAGGGAGCCGACGTGCAGAAGAGGTGAGCTGAGTATTCTCTGAAGGGGAACCACGAAACGGGCTGGGTTCTTTTTTGTTGGATCGACCCGTTGGGCTGTTGGACCGAACTTGTTCAAGTCAAGAAGCCCTACCCGAGACCACTTTCGACTCTGCATCTCTTTCCTTCTTGCATGATGCACCGCCGCCACCCATCTCCTAAATGTTCACCCGGCACTGCCATCTCCAGCCACTGGCCCACTACCTTTTGTCATGAGTGTTTGAATTGGTTGTATGATCGCACCCACATGGATCTGTGTTTGAAACTGCAGAGATAAGACCACCTCTGGCTCAAATAAGTTGGATGCCCTTCTGGGTTATTCGGCCTTGTCTATCTAACCGAGCTATGAAAGCAGCTATGTTAATTCATATTTGCTGCATGCAAGTCACCATTCTGATTTTTTGTTGTTGTTGTAAGAAACGATTTGTCGTTCCCACAGACGGCGCCAAACTATTGGTACAGTTTCCAGCATGGTGACGTGTCGGATAATGATTCTCCTTGTTCTTTATGATCTGCAAAATAATAAACACTGCGTCGGGGGGTGCCGACGATCCCCCTCCGATGCTTAAGTAAGATGATAGTTTGAATATGAGAAGAGTAATTTTTAGAAGCATAGAATGTACCTCTATATCTGAAGAGATCCTGGTATTTATAGAGATTGAAAAGCAGTTAGGATTGTTCCCGGTTTGTGAGGGGATCGGTAGTTGAGGAAGACGTGGCCTCGGGCGCACGGACATTTCGGGTTCCATGACCGCCTATCTTGGGCGCACGATCCTTTATGGGTGACATGTTGTTGGAGAAACTTCGGGCGCACGATCTAGTTATGTATCGTGTGTCGTGTCCCTTAAATCTCGCAGACTCGGGTGTTACAAGATATTCGGGTCAACTACCCGAGTCGGGTGGGATACTCGGCTCGGATGGACCCTCAGCTCGGGATGATCTGTGGCTCGGATGAGATCCTCGACTCGGATGGATCATCGGCTCGGAATGCACCCTTGGCTCGGGATGGTATCTCGCGTACTCGGGTGTTACAAGGTATCTGGGTCAACTACCCGAGTCGGGTGGTCGGGTCGGTTGAACCGGTTGGGCCCAAATGATTTTGGTGGGCTTTGATAATTTAATATTTTCCCTAACAAGTTCCATCATTCTCTCTCAGTCAAGAATGGTAAATTCTGATTAGCGATCGGAGTCACGCTTTGTTGGTCAAAATCCGATCAACAAAATTGGTATTGATGTGAAGACTAATATGCTATTTAATAGGTAAGGAACACTGACAGTGATTTGACAAAACATGCATACATCATAAAATGAAATCGTTAAAAAAAAAAAACATAAAATGAAATCTTTGACCATACATTTTTAGAATCCCGAGATACAGTTACGATAAGTACAATGACTTGTTAGACTGGAGTCCTTCTATACGTGAGACTTTTATCCGTCTCTTCTCCGTCCCTTTCCACGTGGCATGTAATTTTTTTAAAGAAAATTTGAAACCAGGAAGACAAAATCGCGGAGAAATGCTACACAGAAGACTTTCTTCCGTCCCTCTTCCGTCTTTTTTCCTACGTGGCATTTCTTTTTCGTTTAAAAATAAAATAAAAAGAAGGGAAGGTTTAAACTAAGAAAGTCGAAAGTCTTTTGTTTCATTTCCCCCATTTCGGCATTTCCCCCCAATTTTCAGTTTTCCCCCATTTTTCTCAATTTTTGGCGCCGACCACCGCCCTCCTTCCCTATCGTCCAGCTCCCCCACCAAACGGCCGACATCGTCCGGCCTCTCAGAACACCGCAGGCCACCGATCTCGACCCGCGACCCAGCAGACCGTCGACCCCAGACGAACGACGCCCACGGCCCATCTCCATCTCTTCCGACCGACGTTGTCCCGACAAGACTCTCTCTTAGACCGGCGACCCATTTCTCTCGGAGATCTGCAGAATATTTCCCCACATTTCCCCCACCGACCACCGTCCCCCTCCCCCACCTTCCGAGCGCCGCCCACCAAACGGCCCGCCAACCGACACCCAACGACCGGACTCTCTCTCGGACCCAGCAGACCGAGCGCTCTCCGACCAGGTCTCTCTCTCTCTCTCTCCCCCCCCCCTAGCTTTGGTTTACGAATACTGATTTTTGGTTGCCCATATTTTTTTTTTTGGTCACCCATTTCTGTAGATGCATGACCTACCCCACGATTTTATACATGGGCCAGTTCTTTCAATTTTATTTTTGAGATTTGCTTTGGGCTGCATGTTTTCATAAGCTTGTGTTGTGTTGAATACAAAAGGATATGGCTTTGTCGTTCCCTTGGACTGGAAATGGGTGACAATCATGTTGTTCTTAATATTATTAAGCCTACGGGCAAAGGCGATTCTTCAAAAGCAGGAATCTTTGTCTTCCCTGGATGTATAGGTAGCGCTAATCTATTAATTAGTTCAGTTTTCTGTAGAACCTAACATTTGCAGTTCCTTTCTCAAGCATAGATTCAACCATTATATGACTTTATATATTCCACAAGATTTGGGATAGCGAGGTGGAGCTGCAAGGAGATGTAAAGAATTTAACATCTACTTTTTATTCTTTCTGGTTGTTGATGTATGTATTATTGAGGAGTAATTCTTGTAATGGTATGTCCAGGGGTTGAGTGGGATTTGAAAGATTGAAAATTTGTTGGGTTTTGCAGGGACCGGTGGATGTTGAATTTGGAATCGTGTTGGATTCAAGGTGTGGGGTCTAGTGGGATTGCAGCAAATTTGGTGAATGATTTTGAATGGGTTCAATTTGGATCCAGTTTTGTGTTTACCTTGTTTTGAGACAGTTAGGTTCGATTTGATATCATCTTTGTGTATATTACTGAATTTGGTCACAAAAGATAGATAATAACATGGTGCTTTGAGGTTGAAATCTTGCAATTTACGGTGATCTGAATCTATATTTTATTTTATAGCAAAGTGGAATCAGGATTTTCTGGATTGGATTGAGTTGATTGACTTTATTGTTGTTATTGGATCGACTATGTGATTGATTTATCATACTCTTTTGTAAGTTGCGTTTCCATGTTGATTGAGGGTAAAGTGTGTTCCGGAACTAGTTGCTGGGGACTTCTAGATTTATTTTGGAGGCTTTTAGAGCTTTTAAAGTAGAGTGTATCCGTGAATGGGATCTTTGTTAGCTTGAGCTTATTTTTTTATTTTTTTTCCAACAAGTTTTAGATATTCTTGTGAACTATAATTTAAAGAGAGAACACAAAAGATCTGAGTCAATGGGAAGTGAATTTTGAGTTCAATTGATACAGGAAATGCTACTTTCAATTAATTGGATGGGTCACTTTGAGTGCAACCTGTTTGATCAAATTTCCATCAAGAATTTTGTGTACAAGTCTGGTTTTTAAATCTATCTCATTTTGTTTCACAAATTTTGCTGGAAGTTCTTTATTGCAAGCTGTCCCACAGTTGAATTGAAAGCTATAAGTTAGTTGGCAAAGGGATGGGCCCGGAAGCTATATTATATATTTTGATTATTTTGATCATTCTCATGGAATAGAGCTCCTTCTGCAACTTTAAATTGTTTATAATCTTTGTGATTTCAGGATAATATGTTAGCCAAATTTAACTTAGTTTTCATGATTATTAGGAGTAACACCAAAGACAGCTTGAGGTGAAGAGGTGTTGGGGTCAAAACAGAGCTGCTCAAAGAAGTTCATTCGGACAATTCAGGATTGTAGTTTTGCTGATTTTAATTTTTTTTTTTCCTTTCTTGTGTTGTTGAGGGGTAATTATTTGTTTGTAACAAGTAACATATATATTGCAAGCTTGAATACATTCTTAAATTAAGAGAGAAAAACAATATTTGCTTTTCTTCAGTGACCTCCCGATGTATCATGTCTCCATTACCTCAAGCAGTGTTATGTTAGATGGAAATTTTACAACAAAAGTACATATGCGTTTCTTATGTTTTATTAACTTTAACCATTTGGTTCTATAAATACTTTTAACTGTAGAAGATTTGTGTCAAGTAGATATGTTGAAGGATGGTTGAAAAAAAAAAAAAAAAGAAGATTTGTGTCAAAACATTGTTACTGCAAGATTTATTTCCATTGCTTAGAGCACTAACACCAGATTCCCAACCATTTTCCCTATATTTAGATAACAAAACTACTTTTTACTTTCCTATAAAATAACACCCCACAATAAATTCCCTTACATTTCCCTATATCAATTAAATATTATTTTTTTACCCTTACTTTATTCTTTTTATCTCTTCCTTATATCAATTAAATATACATTTTTATATTAAAATAATACATAAGGAAGGAATAGTAGACATGTATACATAGGGAATTACTATTCATTCCCAACCCCCTCATCTAAATATAGGGCATCTGCTGTGGAAGGTTTTTTGATGTTTTTCATGAAATTTTCCCTAAATATAGGGAAGGGAACCAATATATGGTAACTGCTACTAGTGCTCTTAGAGGATTCCTAGCAGCTTCCCTTCCCTTCCCCTTCATTTTTCTTAAATGTAGGGAATAAAACTACTTTTTGCTTCCCTATCAAAAAACACCCCTAAGTAGCTTCCCTTCATTTTTCCCTATATCATTAAAATATTATTTTGTTACTTTTACTTTAATTAAAAGTAAGAAAAGAAAGAGATAAAGTAAGAGAGAGATTATATTTTTAAAATAAACAATTGAATGAGAAGTGAACAGTGCTTCCCAATGCATTGGGAAGCACTGTTCACTTCCTAGGGAACAAATAATTGTAGGAAAGCTGCTGTGGGATGATTTTTTTGACTTTTTTAAAATTTTCCCTAAAATTTAGGGAACAGATCCCTTGTAGGGAAGCTGCTAGTAATGCTCTTATATCACAACAACAAATACGCATACTTGCTTTCTCGGTTATAGTATATATTTGTCTATCTTTATCCTTTTGCGGAATGTGTGGCTCAGGAATGTGGTAACCTACATTGGATGGCAGATGAATCCATAATCTAAATTGGAATTCTTCCCTACACCATTAAATAAGATGCAACCATCTAAGGACATGAAATTATATAAAAACATCAAGACTGAATCATAAAACTAAATTTCACCACACAAGTTTCTCAGTAGAATCAAAAAGGTTATTCAAGATGGAGGGTGTGACAAAAGTTCAAAGAAATGCAGTCATATTATGAGGTGATGGAGATTACAAGACTTTGATCATTAAAAAAAAAAAAAAAAACACTGTTTTTGAATGATCATTGATCACGCAAAAAAGACATAACTCACTTCCTAATATCCACCTATAATAAATTTTTCAGGTCTGGTTTTGCACATAGATAACTACTTTCCCCGACCAAATAATGGATCATCACTTCTAGGCATGCTTCCTCCTCATCTCCTCAATGTCAACATCATGCAATGTGGTCTCCTCACGCTCATCCACCTCCATGTTTGTTAGCTGGGTCGCCTTAGTGGCAGAACAACACCCTCCAATGCCGCAACCTGTTCTAGAGTCAGAGAATCAAGGAAGTTAATAGTGAAATGAACAAGTCAAAAATGAATGAAAGAATACAAATACAACTAAAAGGACCCAAATAGCAAAAAATCTGAAACACCACACAACCATTCCAAAGCTTAAACCAACTAAATAGCTTAACAAGTCTCAAATACATTCCAAAGCTTAGAACTACATTAAGTAGTGAAAATGAGTTAAAGTATATATAGCACTTCATTTACCGTCATAGTACCAAATAGGCCTGAGATTCCAAGATGTTAGAAGATGATCACAACCATAACCTAATTCACAACACGAACCAAAAAACAAAAGAACAACCCAATTCATAAAAACACCCAAAATTATATACCTATCAACACTTTTTTTGGTTCTTAGTACGATCATAGGAACGCAACAAAAAATCACACAAGTCACAACAAAACAAGATCCATGTTGATGCTATTTCCGGTCGGTGAAGCAGGAGCTGCCGCAGGTGGACTCAACCAACTGACCTGGAAAGACAAAGGACGCACAGTGGGTTTCCCCAGCGGTCCTCCTCCGACGCCCAAATTAGATGAAATATACTTTGAGTGAGAGAAAGAGAGAGAGAGAGAGAGAGAGAGAGAGAGAGAGAGAGAGAGAGAGAGAGAGAGAGAGAGAGAGAGAGAGAGAGAGAGAGATCAGGGCTTGCTTTTAGAATAAATCTCTTGGAAAAACTTAATACCTGGACTTTGCTATTTATAGGCAGCTGCTCTGAAGATTAGGTAAGGATATCCTGGTTTTCAGGGAACAGTGACTCCCTGCGCGCGAACAGGTCCTAAGTACACTCCTGACAATGATGGGCAGGTGGGCTCTTTAATGACGAAGTATGGGACTTCAGGAAATCCCAGATCTTCAGGGGCTCAGTCACCTAATCGCTCTCCTTTATCAGTATCGTCATCATTACCACTTGTCGGTTAATGGAGCACCCGACACCTCCTGCTCGGTTTGCGTCGACCGAGGCCTCACCATTCCAGGAACTAGGCCTCATCGGTAGCGGTGTATCCAACATTCCCCGCTCGGTAGGAACCCTCCCCACTCGGGAAGGTTATTTTATCAACAGTTACCCCCCAAGTCTTTTGTATCATGCCACGAGACGAAAGAGTTCATACCCCTCCCCCTTTTTTATGACGACCTCGTCTACCGACACCGAGAGGTTGGACGTCCCGGCTTTGGTAAGTCATGCTCACCGAGGAAGGAGGGCGCGTTACTATTATTTTTGAATTTTGAATTTTTAGACGATTGCCGCCACGCCGTCAGCATTTAAAGCGCCTGCCGCATCGACTGCCGCGTCTGGAAGGGTAATTATTGATGTTGCCTCGAAATCCAAACGAAATCTAGTGACCGAGTCGATTGGATTTCCGGTTGAGGGAACTGTTTCCCCTACTATGGTCCGCTTGGGCTTCCAGGTTGCGGGTATCGGCAATCCCCGGTCACCGCGAGCCCTATAAAAAGTCCTTTCCCTCTCCTTCACTTTTCATTTCACTCGTTGTTTCCGTCCCTTTTGCCTTTCTCTCTCCTCTCCTTTGCTCTTCTCGTTCCTTCACCGGCACACTAAGCGCTTCTCCAGAATGCCTCGTAAGAGCAAATCCAGCACCTCGTCGGCGACTGTTTGTGCGGCCGCCGAGATCATAGCCGAGCAACACGAAGAGGTCGTTACGGGGACCTCCCTGCAGTGCTCATCCCTCTTGAGAACCGTCATGTCTCCCTTTTCTCTGTGCAGAGTGAGTGGATCTTGCGTACAAACTATGATATCGGCAACTCGGTCCGTCTGCATTTCCAGGATCCGTCGGCATTGAGTATTCCGGGTGGTGACATTACCCTCTTTGAAAGGATGTTCATGGCGGGTTTGAGGCTCCCGTTTCCCGATATTGCCCGAGAGTTTCTGCTCCACTTGAATGTCGCTCCGAGCCAGATTTTTCCGAACTCGTGGAGGTACCTCTTCGCGTCATTCATACTTTGGAAAACTGTGATCGGGTCTCGGATGTCGATTCCACAACTTTTGAATGTATACCGGCCGGGTATGGATGCCGATGGGGTTGTAAAGCTACGGACTCGACAAGGTCCGTCATTTATTTTCCTGAAACCCATCTATTCTAATAACAAAGACTGGGAGAAGCAAATTTTACGGGTGTCCGGCGAGTGGGAATGCCCCCGGTCAATGGAGGTTACCGGGTCTCAAAGGATTAGCCAGGAATGGAGGGCTCTGGATGGTAATCTGGCGAACCCACCCGAGATCTCCGATGCTGAACAGGAGGAGGTTGCCCAGATGATCGACTTTTGCAACCGGCACCACAAAGTGGAGAATGATTTCGACGTGATCGTCACCGCCAAGTCATTGAACGACCACCTGGGCTACAAGATTCCCGAGAATAAGGTCCCGCTAGATCGGGCCGGGAGGCCCAAGCTTACTAAGAGCAAGGCTCCTACTGCATCCGCCCCGCCAGTTGCTCAGAGAGGAACACCGCGGACTCGGGAACCCTCTTCGCGGACCACCGGCGTTGAAGGCACCAGCGTGGCCTCACGCGCCGCTTCTCCCTCTCGGGAAAAAAGGACGCGCGAAGCTCACCAGACTTGGGGGCATGATGCCCCAATTGTTGCCGACGCCGAGGTTCCCTTATTCCGAGAGGCCGGAGGAGTGGTGATAGAAATGGGCATACCGGATTCCCCTCCAGCACCAAGGGTAGACTCGGCAGGGGGAGCAACTGAGGGCTTTCGAGAAGAAGCACCGGGTTCCGGGGTTCAAAGGGATGCCACCCTGCCAGGTGTCTCCGATCGGAGTTCCGAACCCGAGGCCCGTCCATCCACCTTCCTTGGTACAGCACGCTCTCGTAAGGGTGTCGGGACCAAGCGCAAGGCCAGAAATCTTCAGGAAGGCGGGGTCTCTAAGAGACCCACTGTGGAAGAGGGGGATGACTTCTTACTCGAGGAAATCTCCCTCACAGCCCAAGCCTTTGGTCTCCCGGAGTTTACCTGGCCGAGTGAGCCCCTTTCTCCCTTAAGCCCGGCCGGTGAGATGCAAGTGGGGAGCGAGCCCTCCCAAGAATCTCCGCCTACACCTGATGCCAGGAGGGAGACGACCAAGGAGCTCGAGGTCCCCTCCCCTGATACCCGAGCGGAAGGCGAAAGGCCTGAGCAACGCACGCCCATTGACTCGAGCACAGATGCTGCCGCGGACGGGCCCTCGGGAGAAGCTCCTGTCCCGAGTACTTCGGGGGCAGGGTTTGACTTCTTAGGCACCCGTCTGCTCGGCGACCCTCTGGAAGTGTTGGCCTCCGTTCTTCCCGACGGTCTCTTTCAAGACGTTGGTAGGACCACACCTTTTAAGTTCGCTCAGGGCATCATTGAGTCCCAAATAGCGGTACCTTCCTCTTGTTGTCTTTCTTCTTCTCTTGGCCGTTTCTCACCTTCTTTTTCTATCCAGGATTCTCTTCGATCCGTCGCGGCTTGGTCTAACTTTCTGGAACACACGCGCGCCAATCCCGACATAGAGGCTACTTTATGTCCCAAGATCAGCCGGCTCGAGCATACAATGGTGTCCCAAGACGAGGTCATTGCCGGCCTGACCCAAGAACTAGCTGACTTGAAGGAGAGACACCGGGTTCTTCAAGCCAGGGACAGAGTTCCCGAGGCCAGCACCGCCCGTATCCCCGACTTTACCCCCGAGGCCGGGGGGGATGAGATAGGTCCCAACACCGGTTGGGCAGCATCAGCCACCGAGTCAGTCAGCGCCCATCCCGAAGTGGAGCGTCTTTCTAGGGAACTGAGTTCTATGAGGGACGAGAAGTTGACCCTCGTCGCGGACCTTAACTCGGCGGTCCTTGCTAAGGAAGCTTTAGTCATCGAGAAGGATGCAGCTTGGGCTGAGAGGGAGGCGGCCCTGGCAGCTAGGAGCACTGCTCTTGCCGAGAGAGACGCAGCCCTAGCTCAAAGGGATGCGGCTCTTGTGGCGAAGAACGCAGCTTTCGCTGAGAGGGACGTGGCCTTAGCTGACAAAGAGAAAGCTATGAGCAATAACGGCCGCATTTCGGCTGAGAAAGCAAAAGTGTCAGAAGCTCTGGGGAAAGCCGTTTCCGAGAGAGAGCTTGCCGAGGTCGACAGAGCTCAAGCTGTTGCCGAGAGAGAATCCGCTCTCGAGAAATTGGAGGGGACGGAAAGTCGGTACCAACGGATTTGGAGGAAATACCGCCATTACAAAGCCAGAGTCAGGAGGCTCACCGAGCAATTGTCTTACGTCCCTTGGCTTCGGACTAAAGCCTGGGCATTCGGCTTTCATATTGGGTTTGAAAATTTTCGGGCTCTGGCTCTCCGCTCGGATCGGATGCCGGTGTCCTATGAGAGCGTGAGTTCCGACTTCTTGTCGCTTCCGAGTTCCTGTTATTCCAAGCTGACGGATCTCGGCATTGAGTATTTCCCCGACGTTGCCGATTGGAGTAAAGATGCTCCAAATCCGGAGGATGCCCCGGTCGAAGAACCCTAATCGGGATGACATCTCAGGAAACGACCATCCCAGCGGCGCGTAGTCGTGCGTTTTGTTGTTTTTTGCTTTGTATTATTTTCTTTTTTGAGCAAATTACATTCATAGATTTCATTGCCTCCTTTTATTCTGAGATTGCTGAGAACAAAGAAGTATCCTAGTGCCGACTTCTTTGCATTACCTCGGTTACTGGTTGATGCCGGTTCCTACCAGGGTCTTACTACCCATCTTCCCCCCTAAAGAACTAAGGTAATAGTTGTTGTATTACCTTAGTTTTTTCACACCACGTTACCCTCATACCGAGTGAGGGTAACCGACAAACCCCTTTTTTTTTATGCCAAGTTACCCCTATATCCGAGTGAGGGTAACCGAAAAGCTTTTTAACTTACCCCCCTATCCGAGGGAGGATAAGAAAAAAAAATTTATGCCAAGTTACCCCCCTATCCGAGTGAGGGTAACCGAAAAGCTTTTTAACTTACCCTCCTATCCGAGGGAGGATAAGAAAAAAAAATTTATGCCAAGTTACCCCCCTATCCGAGTGAGGGTAACCGAAAAGCTTTTTAACTTACCCCCCTATCCGAGGGAGGATAAGAAAAAAAATTTATGCCAAGTTACCCCCCTATCCGAGTGAGGGTAACCGAGAAGCTTTTTAACTTACCCCCCTATCCGAGGGAGGATAAGAAAAAAATTTTATGCCAAGTTACCCCCCTATCCGAGTGAGGGTAACCGAAAAGCTTTTTAACTTACCCCCCTATCCGAGGGAGGATAAGAAAAAAAATTTGTTCGCACTTGATTTTTTGTATCTTCAAACATTCCATTCAAAAAATTCGTGTTTACAAAAAAGAACAAAAGGAATTCAACCGGAATTACATGTAGTATTTCTTCAAGTGTTCTGCATTCCACGCCCTTGGGACGGGCTTGCCGTCCCAGGATTCCAAGTGATAGGCTCCTCTGCTGTGGCACTTGACTACTCGGTACGGTCCCTCCCACTTGGCGTTGAACTTCCCCTCAACCGGATCCCTTGTCATTATGTTCAGCTTCCTCAACACCCAATCCCCGACTTTGAACTTCCTAGGGTCAACCGTTTTGTTGTAGTACCTGGCCACCCGAGCTCGATAAGCTTCGTGCACTGCCTGCGCGTTGTCCCTCTGTTCCTGCAACAAGTCCAGGCATGCGCTAATCCCTTCACCGTTCAAGGTCGGATCGTGGTGCTGAACTCTGTGGCTCGGGGACCCAATCTCCACCGGTATCACCGCGTCGGATCCGTATGCCAGTGAGAATGGGGTTTCTCCGGTCGGGGTTCTAGCTGTGGTGCGATATGACCATAAAACCTCAGGGACATACTCAACCCATAGTCCCTTCCGCCTATCCAATTTCTTCTTCAATGTGGCTAACAGGGTCTTGTTGGTAGCCTCCACCTGGCCATTAGACTTGGGGTACATAGGTGTCGAGTAATGGTTCCGGATGCCGAGTTCAGCGCACCAACTATGGAACGGTTTTTCGTCAAACTGGGCACCATTATCCGACACGATAGAGTAAGGAATTCCGAATCGGCAGATGACCGACCTCCAGAGAAAACTTATGAAGTTGTTAGCGGTGACAGTTGCAAGGGCTTCAGCTTCCGCCCACTTTGTAAAGTAGTCGACAGCCACCACCAAAAACTTCTTTTTCCCTTTCCCGCATGGCATCGGACCGACCAAGTCCACCCCCCACTTAGAGAACGGCCAAGGTGACAGAATCGACGTGAGTCTCTCGGGCGGATTCCTCATCACCCGGGCAAACCGCTGGCATTTGTCGCAACTCCGGACGAACTCCATCGAGTCCCGCGTCATCCTGGGCCAGTAATATCCGGCTCTCACCGCTTTGATGGCCAGCATTCTTCCCCCCGAGTGGTTCCCGCAAACTCCTTCATGAATTTCCCTTAGCACATAGTTGGCCTCCGGAGCCGAGAGGCATTTCAGCAGAGGGTGTGAGTATCCCCTTCTATACAGCATGTCGTCCACCATCGTGTAGCGTGCAGCCTGTAGTTTAACCTTATGAGCCTGTTCTTTGTGACCGGGTAACTCCCCGCTTCTCAAGTATCTAATTATGTCCGAGGCCCACTCGGGTTCCGGTTCCCTCTCTCGGGCCGCCTGCATCACACATTGATTCTTATCAATTGATGGGTTGGGCTGAACCAGTACGTGCCGCTTCATTTTTGCGATTACTTGGTCGGTCGCGGAACCAGCCCTAGCCAGCGCATCCGCTTGAACATTTCTCTCGCGAGGGATCTTTGTGACCGTCATAGTCCTGAAACTAGCTTGTAGGTCATGCACCTTTTCCAAGTACTTGGCCAGTCGGTCTCCTTGTGTGGCAAATTCTCCCGAGATCTGGCCAACGACCACCTGTGAATCGCTCCAGATTTTGACATCGAGGGCCCCTACTTCCCGCGCAATTGCCAGGCCCGCCAGTACCGCTTCGTATTCCACTTCATTATTGGTCGTGGCGAAGTCCAATTTGATGGCATACTCCAACTTCTGCTTCTGCGGGCTCTCCAGTATCACCCCCACACCGCTTCGTTGGCACTGAGAGGAGCCATCCACGTAAACTACCTACAGCGGATGCTGCGCTGGTTCTCGGGGTTCCGAAGTATTGCAAAATTCGAGGAAAAAATCGGCCAGTGCTTGGCCCTTGATCGCCGTTCGCGGATGGAACTCAATGTCGAATTGCCCGAGTTCCACTGCCCAGTTGACCAGCCTTCCCGACAGGTCCGGTTTCTGGAGGACCTTCTTCAAGGGGTACTCAGTTAGTACCCGGATGGGGTGCGCTTGGAAGTAAGGCCTCAGTTTTCGAGCGGACACAATCAGGGCAAATGCCAACTTTTCAATCCTCGGGTATCTTTCTTCCGCTCCGCGGAGTGCTCTGCTTGTGAAGTACACCGGCTTCTGTATACCCTTCTCTTCCCGGACGAGAGCTGAGGAGACCGCCGAGGACGATACAGCCAAGTACATATAGAGGACCTCTCCTTCCACTGGTCGACTCAGAAGAGGGGGGTTCATCAAATATTCCTTCAAATTCCCAAAGGCCTCTTCGCACTTCAAATCCCACACAAATGCCTTCTTCAAGATTTTGAAGAAGGGAAGGCACTTGTCGGTAGACCTCGAAATGAATCGATTCAAGGCCGCTATCCGCCCGGTCAGTTGCTGTAATTGTTTCGTAGTCCTCGGTGGTTGCATTTCCAGCACCGCTCGGACCTTTTCGGGGTTCGCCTCGATGCCCCTCTGGGACACCAAATATCCCAGGAATTTACCGGACGAGACCCCGAAGGCGCACTTATCCGGGTTCAACCTCATTCGGTAACGCCTTATCGTATCGAACGTTTCCTTCAGATCGGAGACGTGATCCAGGGCCTTCACACTTTTTACGAGCATGTCATCAACGTACACCTCCACATTCCGGCCCATTTGTTTCTCGAACATCCTGTTCACCAACCTCTGATATGTAGCGCCCGCTTTCTTCAGCCCAAACGGCATCACCCTGTAACAATACAGGCCCCGGTCGGTGATGAATGAGGTCTTCTCTTGGTCTTCGTCCGCCATCTGTATTTGGTTGTATCCCGAGAATGCATCCATGAAACTCAGGAGTTGGTGCCTGGAAGTTGAGTCGACAAGGAGGTCTATGCGGGGCAGTGGAAAGCTATCTTTCGGGCAGGCCTTGTTCAAGTCGGTAAAGTCCACGCACATTCTCCACTTGTTATTGGACTTCTTCACTAACACAACATTGGCGAGCCATTCGGGATAGTCAACCTCCCGGACAAACCCTGCCGCCAACAACTTCGAGACTTCATCGGCAACCGCCTGGTTCCTCTCGGGGGCGAAAGTCCTTCTCTTCTGCCTCACGGGTCTAAAGCTGGGATCCGCGTTAAGCCTGTGCACGATAATCGAGGGATCGATGCCGGGCATGTTTTCATGATTCCACGCAAATACGTCCCTGTTACCCTTAAGGAACGAGACTATCTCCTCCTTTAGCCTCTCGGGAAGTTGGGAACCAATCTTCACTATCTCACCCGGACCTCCAACCTCGAACTCTTCCAAGTCCTCTGTCGGCTCCAGGGACTGTAATTGCTATTTCTCCTCTCCCCCGAGATCTTCTGCGTGGCCGGCCTTCAAGGTGGTGATATAGCACATGCGGGCAGCCCTCTGGTCTCCCCTGACCACACCGACTCCTGAGTTAGTCGGGAACTTCATGCACAGATGGGGGGTTGAGGTTACGGCCCCCAAATCATTCAAGGCTGGCCTCCCCAGGATAACGTTGTAAGCCGACCGCCCCTCTACAACCAAGAATTTCACCATAACCGTTTTCTCCCGAGGGCTAGTTCCCGCCATAATCGGTAGGTCAATAGACCCGATCGGGAGAACCTGTTCTCCGGAGAAACCGACCAAGGGGCCCTTCACCGGGACCAACTTCCCTTGACCTATGCTCATCAACTCGAAGGCTGACTTATATATTATGTCGGCGGAACTTCCGGTGTCGACGAGGACCCTGTGTATCTTATGGTTGGCGATCGCTAAAGTCACCACCAGAGCATCCGAGTGGGGGAGCGAGACCCCAGCAAAATCTTCATTCGAAAAACCAATGAGTAAGTCCTCACACTTCCTCATTTTCGGTGGTCTCTGGACCGAGTATATCTCGAACTCCTTTAGATGCCTCGCATATGCTTTACGCGCCGCACTCGAGTCTCCTCCACCTCCAAAACCGTCGGATATGGTATGAATTTCGCGGAGGTTTTCCCGACCAGGCAGCCGCGCTTGGCTCCTGCTTCTCTCTCGCCTGTCCCGGTCGGCAGGTCGGTGGTTAGGCTCTCTATCACGGTCCCGGGGACGTTCCATCCTTTCCCTGGGCTCCTCCCGATACCTCTGCGGCTGGTTCCTCCGTTCCTCGGGCTGGGGGTTCCGATCAAACCCAGGCGGACCCCGTTGACCAGCCAGGAAACGGACTAGTTTCCCGTTCCGGATAAACTTCTCGATAAGGGCCCGCAAGGACCTGCAATTCTCTATGCTATGCCCCTTTGACTCATGGAAAGCGCAATAGTGGTCGGCGGTCCTCAGGTGGGGAGTTCCCACTATCTCCGCGGGTTTCTCGTACATAGGATCCACCTTAATTGCCGCCAGGACCTCTTCAATGGGCGCGTTGAGGGGGGTCCAGTTGTAATCCTGGAATTTCTTCTTAATCCCAGGCTCGGCTGCATCCTGCTTCTTGTGGAATTCCTTCTTTTTCTTCGGCTTGTCCCCCTGATTAGAGGTTTGGGCGGTTCCTTTCCCGAGCAACGCTCGAAGAGTCTCTTCTTGGTTGATAAACTCATCTGCCCTCTCCATGAATTCATGCAGATAACGAGTCGGCTTCCGGGCGAGGTCAGCCATCAGCGGCCCATCTTTCCTGATCCCCTGATAAAGTGCTGAATGCACGAACTCTTCGGTGGGGCTCTCGGTGGTGAGCCTTGCTTGATTGAAGCGCTGGAGGAACTCCTTAAGGGACTCATCTCGCCCTTGTTGTATCGACATCAGTGTGCCTGCCGGCTTCCTTCTTATAACCCCCGCCATGAATTGAGTCACGAACATTCTTCCGAATTCGTCGAAGTTTTGTATAGACTTCGGGGGAAGTCTTCTATACCAGTCTCTGGCATTTCCCGACAGGGTCAGCGGGAAGGCGCGGCACGCCACCTCATCAGGGGTCCCCTGCAACTCGAGGTGAGCGCGGTAGTTGTCCAAATGCTCAACCGGGTCCTCCTGCCCGGTGTAGGTCTTGATGTCGGGGACTTTGAACTTCTCGGGGAGGCGGAACGAGGCCACCCAGTCAGTAAATGGGGAAGCCGACTTCTGGAGCAGATCTCCGACTCTAGATGTGCTCCCGTTATGCTGGTGCTGCGCTACTTCCGTCAGCAGGTCACACCTCTGCTCCAGCTTCTCAATGATCTCCTTGAGCTTTTTGTCCATCCTTTTCGACGTCCTGTTCTTCCGGGGTTTTTGATCTACGGCATTTTGGTTCTTCTTTCGTTCTCTTCGTACTCCTCGACTGCTCGGTTGCATTTCTTCGTCTTGCTCTTCTCCCCCGACAGGCTGCGGGGTTGCCGAGTTCGAATCTTCGGCATGGTGCTGCTGCAGTTCGGTATTCTTCTTTTCCAACTCATACATCTCCTTTTCCATCTGAGCTATTCTTTCATTAAGGATTTCTAGTGTGGGAGACGGTCTTGAGGAAGACTCTCCTCCCTGGGGGCGCTCTCTCATGCGATCCCCCCACGGGACCCTCAACGCTTCCGACCTCGTAGTAACCATACCGGATGCACAGGTAAGCTTTGCAAAGGCAACGAGCGTTCCCACAGACGGCGCCAAACTGTTGATGCTATTTCCGGTCGGTGAAGCAGGAGCTGCCGCAGGTGGACTCAACCAACTGACCTGCAAAGACAAAGGACGCACAGTGGGTTTCCCCAGCGGTCCTCCTCCGACACCCAAATTAGATGAAATATACTTTGAGTGAGAGAGAGAGAGAGAGGGAGAGAGAGAGAGAGAGAGATCAGGGCTTGCTTTTAGAATAAATCTCTTGGAAAAACTTAATACCTGGACTTTGCTATTTATAGGCAGCTGCTCTGAAGATTAGGTAAGGATATCCCGGTTTTCAGGGAACAATGACTCCCTGCGCGCGAACAGGTCCTAAGTACACTCCTGACAGTGATGGGCAGGTGGGCTCTTTAATGACGAAGTATGGGACTTCAGGAAATCCCAGATCTTCAGGGGCTCAGTCACCTAATCGCTCTCCTTTATCAGTATCGTCATCATTACCACTTGTCGGTTAATGGAGCACCCGACACCTCCTGCTCGGTTTGCGTCGACCGAGGCCTCACCATTCCAGGAAGGAGGCCTCATCGGTAGCGGTGTATCCGACATTCCCCGCTCGATAGGAACCCTCCCCACTCGGGAAGGTTATTTTATCAACAATCCAGATGATCAAACAACCCACAAAAACCGCAACACCCACCAGCTGATTCAAAACCTTTAAACTAAAACTCAACACTTAAAAAATCCAAAGAAAGCCTATTACCTTAGTCCAACTATTAGAATTAGTTCAATTTATCTTTCACATTTTCTTGGAAACAGAACAATAAAGCGAAAAAAAACACACAACTCTGCTTTTCATTCTCTGTTTTACCTCAGTTCTCTCACCAACCAAAAACAAAGCAATCAAATAGCAAACTTCTACAAATAACGAGAAAAAAAATAATGACCCATAAGAAATTATGGAACTTAAAGCTCAAAACTTTGAAAAGAACCCAACCTGCTTCAGGTTGCAGAAACCTTCGGAGACAGCAAGAACATAGTCAAAGGCTAAACTAAAAAACCCAACACTTAAAAAATCCAAAGAAGGCCTAAACTTTAGCACCAAACAACCAAAGAATTTAAATTAATTAATGCCAATAACTCAATAAATCAAAAAAATCATGACTTTCAGATTTCTTCTCTTTTTTCTTTTCCTCTGTTTTCCAAGCAACCAAGCAGAGTTTAAGAAAATCATGAAAAGCGTAGACAGAGAGGAGAAAGCTTACAGCAGGAAAACGGCGAGAGAGAGGGGGGGGGGTGCTCCGATGGGTGGTGGTCGGTGGGTCAGCAACGAGAGAGACCCAAAATTTGAGAGAGAGAGAGAGAGAGACCAGCAGCGCTCGGTCTGCTGGCCGGCGATCTGTCGGTGGGTTGGTGGGAGAGTGGGACAGTGGAGGAGGGGGGGTGGTGGTCGACGCCGAAAATAAGGAGAAATGGAGGGAAATGCCGAAATGGGGGAAACCAAGGACCGTCACTTTCTTAGTTTAAACCTTTCATTCTCCCTTTTTTTTTTTAGAAAAAAAGGAAAAAAAAATTCCACGTAGAAAAAAAGACGGAAGAGGGACGGAAGAAAGTCTTATGTATAGCATTTCTCCCGAAATAGTAGGGCATGTCCGGCAAAGAAATTGGGAAATGCTAAACATCCTCCACTCATCCTCCCTTCATCACCCTTTTATAATAAAAAAATTGATTTTTAATAAAAAGTTGTTTCTGATGTGTCGAAACAACTTTTTAATAAAAATCAATTTTTTTATTATAAAAGGGTGATGAAGGGGGATGAGTGGAAGATGTGTAGAATGGCTTAAAGAAATTAGATTTTCTTTTTCTTTTTCTTTTCTTTTTTCAAGTCAATCAATAAGATAAGAAAAATATCGTGCAGAGTGATAATAGTGCCGTGTTTTTTTTTTTTTTTCAAAAGAAGTCTGGTCTTATCCGCATTACAGTGGGATGGATTCAAAAAAAAAATTGTCTTTTATTATTATTATTATTATTATTTAAATACAACATTCATTCATGAAGGAGTAAGGTTACAATGAAAGATCAAGAGGGGTAGGCTTCTGAACAATAAACTCAGACAAAAAAAAAGAAGAAGAAAAAAACAGCACTAGAACACGAAACACCAATAAGGAAATGGAATAGAGTTTGAAATAAGTTAATTTGGATTTAAATAAGGTCATAATTCAGAGTAAGTTAAGGGTTTGATCATATATCATAGATGACTTTATCCATTTAATTTTAAGATATATGTGTATAATAGAACAATCATTTCTCTTCCCAATTTTCTCGTTCTCTCTTCTCTCTCCTTCCAAAATTTTAGATTTTTATTTCTCTGCACCATTTTTTTTTTCTCTCCCTTCTTTTAGGATCTCTCACAATTTCTGCATTTTTGTTCTAGGAATACTATATATCATATTCACATCCCACCACCATCTCACTAATGTGGCATTGTTAATCTACTCTTAGATCAATCTTAATTATAAAGGAAAGGAAAAAACCATTGATAGATTGATAATACCACATAAGCATAGTAGAATGGTGGTCGGATATGAATATGCTATTTAGACTTTCTCTTTTTGTTTACATCTTTAAGAGCCTCTAGCATACATGCACACAGGGGTGAGACCATAATTTTCTATTTGGAGGGGCCAAAGTATGAATGAGGGGTCAAAATTATTTTTGGTGGGACTAAACCTAATTTTTAAGCCTAAATATAGGTAAGTCCCTATATATATAACTTGATAAAAAAAAAAATTAAAAGAAAACTGAAAAACCAAGCATGGTCCTCTTGGTCTAAACATAGGTAAGTCCCTCATGCACATAGACACAGGTCAAGAAGACAGTAAAAATAGAATAGTTTATGAGTAATATTTTCTAAATACTCGCTTGTGACAAATAGTTTCTTTTTTAATTTTTTTAAAATAATTTTTTTAATGTTACACGTGTCACAATATAATTGGTATTGATGTGACACATTCCAACTATATGTTTGGAATCAAAGCTAAACAATATTCCAAATTCCTTCACCAATATCTAATAAGTTGTATGGACAAGCTTAGAGAAGCTTTAGCATCGGTAAGGCTATAAATCGACAATCCCCTCGATATTCGCTCATTTAACTTCGATCTGAACTAGATTCGTGACTTAAAAACCCGCTCGTGACTGTAGAAATATACCTAACTCGCTCAACAAAATTCCAATAAGGCTCGTGAGCCTAGCTCGACCCAACTTGCTTGCTTGACTCAATTAAGATTCACGAGTGTAGCTCGTATACACACATATGTTTATATGTGTATATAAACATATACTAACTTCGTGTTAACTAACATATTAAATTATTAATTAGTTGGTGTATATATATATATATATATATATAATTGAATAAGGAAAGTGTTATAAGGGAGGATCATTCTCACTCCTGATCCAAAGGGAATAGAGAGTGGACAATCATTTAAATGAAAAAAGAGTAAACTCCCCAAAAATTGACCCGAAACAAACTAAAAGAATGCTGAAATAATTATAAAGGGTAGGAAATTGGTCAAACAAGTGACCCGGTTGATATATACTAACTTAATATTACTAAGAAACTACTTAACTATGTAGTTAACTATAGTTTATAGGCCACTTTGATTGAAAAAAAGAAGTACATATTAAATAAGCATAGTTAGTAACTAACTATACTAACTAAGTGAATATGGTATTATATATATATATATATATATTATATATATATATATATATATAACTAGTTAGCTCATAAACTAGGATATTAAGTTATTAATAATTAGTATATAACAATATAACTATATTTAAAATAAAGGTTTTACACCATATCCAGATAAAAGGGGCTCTATAGTTAATTAGTTATATATAGAATATTAAGAATACTTTTAATAGCTTATATATTTTTATATGTAAAATAGCTAATAAAACCTACTTTATTTATTTTAATTAATGGGTTTCAAAATGTACCAAACATTCGATTATCTATTATTTCATTATATCATTTAAATATTTTTTTTTTTATTCTTAGATATTTTTTCAACGATAAGTCTTTTTTTTTTAACATGCTATTTTTTTTTTTGGATAATTATTTACTTTAAAGTCAGCAAAACTTTTGTTCTCATTTGAGGTGATTCGTATGAATATGACCTTAAAATGGAAAGTACAGATTTCGCCATATAGACATACTCTGAAATACAATTTCTCGGATTCGGAGATATATTAGAATATTGGTATGAAGTAAGTGAGTTTTAGTGAGAGATTGAGATGGGGGAGAGAGAGAGAGTGTAAGAAAGAGAAACAAATAGAAAAAAGAGATGCATGTGTGAATGGTACAACTCGACATGTGGAGTTTTACTATTCACAAATGCATGCATTTTGCATTTGATTTGCATGATCGGATGGAGTGTCTTTTTAGTGAATTGGTTAGCTATTTTAACTTAAAGATGAAAATAGCTAAACCATTGAGAATGATCTTACTAGCTCACATTATCACTGATCCTGAGGTTGCCGAATCAATTGCAGCACGGCGAGCTGTGCCATTTTGTGAAGAATTAGGATTTCATTCTGTTGCATGTGTTCTAAGGGGATTCTCTCAATGCGGTGAATGCTCTAAATTCTCATACTCCCTGTTGGAGGACTTGCGGCAGCACTGTGGAAGATACAAGGGACCGGCTTCTTCAGCTTCATACTTGGTCAGTGCAGTATGTAAGGAGGGAGGCTAATCAGGTGGCTCATTTTTTAACTAAGCATGCTTTGTCTGTAAATCAGGATGTTGTGTGGAAGGAGGAGTGCCCATATTTCCTCTAGGATCTCATTCATGCTGAGCAAATTTACTCTCAGTCATTTTATCAATAATATTCACAACCTTTGATTTCAAAAAAAGAAAAAACTATGGTATATATATACTATAGTTAAAAATGAGACTTTTTTTTTTTAAGAGAAATAAAAAGAAATGGTAATACTAATAATTAAAAACAAATAAAATTCCCATGAAATAAAACGAATCCATCTGGTTAATTCAGCCCTTTCCTTTCCAAGGTGACCCCATCAATTAATCACCAAACTTCTGGGTTTTACACTTCCACCTTTCTGTTATCGTACGTAAAACTGCATTCGTATATTATTTTTTCCCTTTATTGGATACACACTAGATATATCAGTCCCATATTATTATTATTATTATTTCTTTTTTTTTAATAATTAGCTAGTGAACGAGAAATTTAATATCAATACATTACCAACTACAGGAAAATTTTAATATAAATACACGACTTGCATTCACTTTTGGTCTGTCTCCCTAGCTAGTTGAGTTGAAAAATAGAGAGCTGTAAATTTTATTGGACCTAATGTAAATATCTAAACCACCATCCATCTGACCTTGAGTGGCAGTCGGACCATCTTATGATATGGATATATACAAGATTATGTGCGACTGAATTTTAAATATTTCGTGCTAATTTCGATCATAATAATCCATGATGAAAATGACTTATCTGATAAGAGAGTTTCTCTACACAGGAAACATGCATATATATAGGATAATAAACTGACGTTTAATTAGCTGGTAAACAGACGATTTGATCGGAGGAAAAATAATATCAAAATACAACAAATCTTGATTCCGTACGGATCTATGTTTAGACGAGTTTTAGTACCAGTGGAAAAAATCAAACACTACTAACTTAACTATGACTTTAGACATGCAAGTTATCTTCGATAGTTACTTAGCTGCATAGTCAACCACGTGAAAGATTGAGACCTTAAGCACAACGGGCTTCCTCCTCTTGACCAGCTCCAGGACACACACATCTCCTACTTGTAAGTTATTATTGTCTCTGCAAAACTGAGCCCACCCTAGTATCTTTGCTGAAGCTGAGTGAGCACGATGGTCACAGCACCGGGCACGCCATTGTTTTCCATCACAAGTCTGAAGTTTGACAAACTGATGCCCAATAAGATGCCTGATAGCAAAGTGGACAGGCACACACTGCACAAGAAAGAAGGATTCAAACAATGTCATGTATATTCAATGCGATATTTGAAAAACATAATCATATCATGTACCAAAACACGTCTGCGTATATGATATGGGCGCAAGATGGCCATGAACCAAGGACTTTTAGGCTTCAACATTCTTGCTGCTCGGATCGCTCTCTCTCTTCCGCTGGACATCTTCAGTCTTCCTTTTGCTGATGTCCCAGAAAATCGTTCCCTAACGTATCTTCCTCTATCTACTTCATCAGACATTTCATTTTCTTTCAACTTGTCATGCCTTGTTTTTTTTGCATCATCATCTGATTCAATTATGTCCACCTCATCTTCCAATTTACAATTCTTTCTCCGTGGATACTCAATCTCAGTTGCAGTATTATCAAATACAAGAACATGGAATTTTGAATTTCCTTCATATCTGAAGAATAAAAAGTAGCCATAATGAATACAATGGTGTTCCATAAAATCCTGCCAACCATCATGAAACCAAATCTCCTTGTTGGCCTTTTCCAATCCCACTTGCCAAATATGATCATAGGGAGCAGTGAGTACTGTAGCAACACCAGACAGTTCATCTCCAAATTCCCTCACAAACTTTTCAGGAATCTTCTGCAGTAACCGAAGTACATTATATTGTCTCAATTACAATTTACAATGTGAAATGAAGTCAAGGAAACAGGTGATGCGGATAAATAAATGGCTTCTACTCATTAGTTACAAATGTAAAATAAGTGAGGCTTGGTGAAGTGAGGCACAAACCAATAACTTCAATTTTACTTTTTAAAGGTTGATCTTGCTTTTGGTTTCTCCCCCTGTTATGAAATTTTGGCCAAGTAAACCTTACCTAAACATATCAATTGAAACAGGGAAATGCATGCTTGGACAACAATGAAGCAATGACATGTAAGTTTGTGATGGACAGGGATTTGAACGACTTAGGACTCACCACATTCCCAAAATATCAAAAGCAACCATCTTTGTCGTCCCACTAATTAAAATACCACCCTTACCATTTTGGCTCAGATGGAAAGTATGGCGATTTGGTTAGCTATTTTATTGAAGATTTTGCAGAAAGAAGCTAGGCTTCCTACCATGTTGGAATACCATAAACTTCCTAGTGACAGAACAAACATTACCAGTTTCTTGTCGTGAATGGTAGAGGGGAGTATGATCTTGAAGAAGTGCGAGGGTCTCCTACCCGCCATACAACTTGACGGCCGGTGACCATAGCTCCGGTTGGGCACCACTCTAGTCCGGCGAGTCCTTGATTTATTCGGTGCCATAGTAAGAAAAGCGTTGGTTAATATATCCCACGGTGTAAATGCGTCGACAGATAAAGATCTTTGGTGCTGATGATTCTTAGCAGCAATCTAAGACAATAGCGACAGTAAATTGATTCTTTTAAGGTGTTAAACAGTAATTGCATTGGAACTTATCAAAAGAACAGCAATGACATGATATCGTGCAGGTTTGGCGCCTCGCTCCTTGTCAATCGTAAATTTCAAACCAAACTGATTTTTTTTTTTTTTTTTTTAACGCATTTACATGTGCTTGTTTAGTGTTTTTTCTAAGTTTATTCAAAATTTCCCACGCTCTTTGCTTCACCTTCCCATTGTGATTCTTGGCATTCCTGTCCAACCAGATAGCGGCATATAAAGTTGTATGGTTGTTACTGGTCATTAAAGTTGTATGGATGTCGATCCTTTTTAACTCCTAAATGATTGGTGTGAAAATTTTTAAAAAATAAAATTATAAAGATTAAGATTATGTTTGGAATTGCGATTTCGTAGATAAGAAATGTGATTTTAAACAAAATCACAGAAAATAAATTGTTTGAAAATGACGTTTTTAAAAAATTAATATTTGAAAACGCAAAAAACTTTTTTTTTCAAATCGTAGGAAAGTGAGTTTTTTTTTTTTTTTTTTTTTTTTTTTTTTTTTTTTATATATAAAAAAAAACACATGATTTTAAAGGCTAACTTGTAATTGTAAAGGTAAAACTGTAATTTTGCCAAACGCCTAATTGAGTTTTTAAAAATCATTTTTTTCAAAATTGCATAATTTAAAATCTCTATTTTTAAATCGCACATTTTGAAATTGTAAACCAAAATATGACCCTAATGTGTAAGTATTTAACAATATTTGCAAAAATACCTATGTCTCAATTTTTGCAAAAAAAAAAAAAATTAAATATATATATTTTTTTTAAAAAAATGTGGGTATTTTGATCATTTTTATAGGATTTAACGGAAAATCCTAACTGAGTGATAACGTTGCAAACAATTGAAAGAAGTATACACTAAATTGAAAGAAATTGAACTTTAGGGTAGACATTGCAAAAGTGGTGACAATTCGAAGAGTTTAAATGAAGTATCTCTTTATTATATTTCTATATTCTTCTTTCTTTCTTGTATCTTTCTAGTGTTAAGTTAGTCCTAGTGGAAGTTTGTATGTTGCATTATCTTTTGATTTACATTTATGGTAATCACTTTGGTTTTTATTAATGATTCTTAAATAAAATTGAATATCTTTCAAATTATGGTTACCCATAAAGCTAGCTTGAAATTATAATATGGGATTCATTTTTAGTCATAAAGTTGGACTAATTGGAAATAAACATGATGAGGGATCACACATTACATGAAATTTCCATTCTATACAGTACCCGTACTTGGTCTATGACTCTATGTCACTAAAAACATTGTATTTGTGACCTCGGATGGGTCCCGTACGATAAGCATAACAAGGACCACCATGATTCTATATATTGATGTTTTGAATGGATCAATCAGTTGTTTTAGAGACGACAATCACAAACTTTGGCAATAAAAGTTTGAGCTCATAAAGTTTACAATGTCTAATTTAAGAATGACCTATGTGATCCAAATGGGAGATTCATTGTTAGAAATTTTTTGCAAGTAAACACCTATATAGATCGTATGGTTATACATTGTATATTGACAAACAAGATATAAGTAGTGTTAATAAGGCTCATTAAGCGTAATCAATATGACCAGGCTATGGACACATTTCTAAAAGCACATTTTATTAGCTATGATATGTGTATTAAAGTGGTGCAGGCTCAATTCTACTTGTTTAAAGGCTTTATAAATATGTGGTTGAAGTACTAATTCCAAATCATAGTGCTCACTCATAAACATCATACCATTATACGAGAGACACTACAAAAAAACAAGCAATTTTAGTCACGTGTCTACAGTAACTGTTACTGTAGCCACGTGGCTAATTGGCCACGTGTAATAAATACACATGGCGAGATGACAGTTAGCCACGTGTATTAAATACACGTGGCAAAAAAATTTATATTTTTTTATTTTTTTATATTTATATTTGCAATTAGCCACGTGTATTAAATACACGTGGCTAAAATATTTATATTTTTTTTTATTTTTTCTTATATTTATATTTGCAGTTAGCCACGTGTATTTAATACACGTGGCTAAAATATTTATATTTTTTTTTATTTTTTGTAATTTCAAATTTCGAAATTGGGTCGGTAGCTTTCAAATTTCAAATATCAAATAAAATCGCGTTCCCTCTCTCTCTCTCTCACTGAAATCGGTCTATCTCTCTCTCTGTATCACGCTCTCTCTCTCTCTCTCTCTCTCTCTCTCCTCTCTCTCTCTCTCTCTCTCTCTCTCTCTCTCTCTCTCTCTCTCTCTCTCTCTCTCTCTCTCTCTCTCCGTCAGTACTGCACCACCGGCGAGCTCCCCGACCACCGCGTGGCCGGCTTCCCTCCTGCCTTCCCGACGTCTCTCGCTCTCTCTCTCTCTCTCTCTCTCTCTCCGTCAGTACTGGACCACCGGCCAGCTCCCCGACCACCGCGTGGTCGGCCTTCCCGACGGCCTCCCCGACCACCCACGCTCATTCCGGTGAGTCCGACGTAGTAGAACGTACGATTTTTGCTGTTTCTCAGTAACGCAGTTGTGACCGAGTCTCCGGGTGGGACTGAGTTGAACTCGAGCGTCGAGGACTTGCTCGAGTCGCGGTCGACCAGGCAATAAGAAAACGACGACGCTTTGATCTCCGGCGCCGACGAACAGACATTCGTCTTCGTGGCCTCAACCCAAAGCAACGTCGTTCACCGCGCCGGAGTTCCCTAACGACAGCGTCTCAGTGACGAAATCGCCGACCGTGTACGAGCCATCGCCGTACGCGACCTGGTAGAGGCAGCCGGCGACCGAGTCGGTGCATTGCTGCTACCAAAAAAAAAAAAAAAAAAAAAGAAGAAAAGAACAGATCTGTTCTTTTTTTTTTTTAAGCAATAATATTATTGTTGGAGACGTGTCTTAAGAATGTGTGTCAAAAAAATACAAAATTTTTCTTTTTTTTTAAAAAAAAAAATAAAAAAATACATTTAGCCACGTGTATTTAATACACGTGGCTAATTGTTCGCCACGTGTATTTTAGACGTGGCTGACAGTTAGCCACGTGTATTTTGTGACACGTGGCCATTTGGACACGTGTATTAAAATACACGTGGCTAAATGTGTTTTTAGTGACAACCAGATCCGCTACGTGGGGCACACGTGGCCAACAGTTCGCCACGTGTACAGTGCCCATACACGTGGCGAAATGTAAGTGGCGAAAATCATGTTTTTTTGTAGTGAGACCTGAGAGAGTATTTGGATGTGGAAGACGAACAACTGTTGCGCTCTTCGTCTTCAATGGTTGCAGGTACGTCACTTTTATTATTTTCTTCAATGATTATGTAATAACATCTTTGTTCGGAGATTTCTTTGAAATTCATTAGGTCCAACCACATCCAATCGGCGATTTGGAGTTAGTTGAACCGTCCATTTTGCCAAAGAGATAGTTTGGCTCATCCTAATGGTCGATTTGAAAAAGTTGAACCATCCTCTTTGTATAACCAACTCTTATATAACCTATTTATTGAATGAGCCACTTTTTTTTTGTCATTATCTGAACCATTAACTTAAAATGAGGGGTCCAAATAAGAGGTATTGTACCATTGCAATACCCTAGCTAAATATTGCACTGAATTTCAATCCGTGAAACTGGACAAAAGTGTACGTGGGATAATCCACAATTTGATGGAGGAAAAATAAGATAAAAATACAACAAAATCTATGTTAAATAATAACCGATTCATATTAATTAAAGTAGTAGTATGGATAAGGTTGGAGAAAAGTTTTGGATCCGGCTACTATGCGGTACTTTTAAGTATCGGCTACGATTTATTCACCTCCTTTTTAACGTTTTTTTTTTTTTTTTTTTTTTTTTTTTTTTTTTTTTTTCGTATTTGGCTTTTTTTTCTTTTAACTCTGTGTTGGTGTATACTGACTATCCTCCGTTACTTTTTTTTTTTCCCTCTCTCTCTCTCTCTCTTTCTTTCACAGCTATCTCCCGCAGTAGAAGTCTCCCCCAAGCGATTCTTCTACAAACGACGAGGTCTCGTTCCAGCGCTCGCAGTGGTTGTTTGTAGACATACCGGTCATCGGGAAGTTCATCCGCAAGAGGAGCAGCAGCTTCTAGGCGGCAGACGCTTCGAAGACGACGGCGAAATCGGGCGGCATGACCGAGTTCGATCTCTCTAGGATGAAGGTGGTCGTGAAGGTCAAGAGCAACATCGAATTCAAAGGCCGAATCAGCTTCTTCTCTTGGTCGGATTGCAGGGACTGCACAGCGGAAGTGATTTGGGTTTTTTTATTATTAGGTTTTGTTGTAAAATTGTGGGTTTGTAAGTGATTCTGATGTAACCCAAAGTGTCATTTCTTAGAACATGCAGGAAAAGTAGAGGGCAAGGGTGAAGGAGAAGATTGACAAGTGTTTTAAGCAAAAATTGATGGATTTCTGCTAGCACCCATGATTTAAGTTCTGCAGAAATTGTTATCTATTTTACTATTTCTGGTACAAGTTCTAGAATTCTGAAGAACATCTGTTGGGTGACTCATATATCTTTGCTACGACTCTGTTTTTCTTGATATGTGTACATGATTTTTGTGGTTGTTAAAATATGCCATATAACCATTTCTTGTAATTTATGGAGTGTCACTTTACATCTTGTAATTTGTATGTGGAGGTGGTTGTGTAGTCCGTATTCCTGCCAAGCTTGAGATGATGGAACCCGGTTCTAGTGTTAAAAGATAGGCATATAACTTGTCATTTTTCATATTGATTCTATTTTGCTTAATATTAGATTTCTTTGAGAACCTCTAAATTTTGCCTATGTATTTGGATATACTGCAAAACAGAGTTCACTCCTATCGCTGTTAGTTGCTTTATCTTTGTTTGGTTGGGCAATCAATATTTTTTTTATTTACCTTTTTGCTAATTTTGGAGGTGTAGAATTGTACAAAATATGATCTGAAGAGCAGAAGGCAAAATTAGAGGTTCTGAAGAGCAGAAGCCAGATTCTGGACAGCTACTAGAAGAGACAAGGCCGTTTACTCTAGGCATTACTAATTTGCAGTTGTTATGATAAATTGATAATGCAGCAACTCTGAGAATGTTCGTACCCCATGAGAATAAGTGTATATGAAATGTACAACTATGAGAATGCTTGACTAGCTGCAATGTTTGTAAATGTGCAGTTGCATTTCAGTTTTGGTTTCCCGCGTCGTTGTGAATGAGAGAGAGAGAAAAAAAATAAAAAAAAATAGCAGCTTCTATTTAACGGATCCTTTACAGAGTTAAAAGCAAAAAGACAAAAAAACTAAAAAGATGAACGGCTGTACGTACATTTTCCCACAAACCCAAGAGAGAGAGAAAAAAATAAGAAAAAGAAAAAACGTTAAAAACGGTGAGAATGAATCGTAGCCGGTACTTAAAAGTACTGCATATCCGCATAGTAGCCGGATCCAAAAGTTTTACCATCAGGAACCACATGGCCTTGTTTGATAGAATACAAAACAATACAACACTGTTCATGCATTTTTTTTTCTTCATTTTTTTATATTTTTCTCCACCAATCAACATCAAAACATTTCCACTTTTTCACTTTTATATCACATCAATAATTTTTTATTCACTACAATCCAAAACTTTTTCACTTTTCTATACATTTTTTAAAATTTTTATATCTAATCATCACTTTTTACAAATTCCAAAATTAACAACATACTATTATGTTATGTTCTGTACAGTTCTTGATGGCATTGATGGCATTGATACCGGTGAACAAAATCTCTAAATATTAAAGACATAATAATAATAATAATAATAATAATAACATGTCAAACAGTACCATTGACATGGTCAGCCGCGTGAAATATTGAGACGTTAAGCACAACAGGCTTCCTCTTGAGCAGCTCGAAGACACACACATCTCCTTCTTTTAAGTTATTGTCTCCGAGAAACTGAGCCCACCCTATATTCTTTGCTGAGTTACCACGATGGTCACGGCACCGGGCACGCCATTGTCTTCCATCACAAGTCTGAAGCTCGACAAACTCATCATGCCCACTAAGATTAGTAAGATACTTGATAGAAAATTCGACAGGCACATACTGCACAAGAGACAAGGATATATTGAAACAAGTGTACATTCAAAGCGGTCACATGACTCACATCAATGTAGAAAGGCTCACCAAAGTTCGTTGACGTATATGATATGGGCGCAAGATGGCCATGAACGAAGGACTTGTAGGCTTCAACATTAATCTGGCTGCTTGGATTGCTCTCTCTCTTCCTCTTTTTCCAACTAATATTTCTCTGTTTTCCTCATGTTCTTCGGACTTCAACCTGTGATCTTGCCTTGATCTTTTTGCATCATCTGATTCCATTACGTCCACTTGATCTTCAAATTTACAACTCTTGCTCCGTGGATACTGAATCTCGGTTGCACTATCATCAAGTACAAGAACACGGAATTTTGAATTTCCGTCATACCTGAAGACTAAAAAATACCCACAGCGAATAGAATGGTATTCAACGAAATCCTGCCAACCGTGGTGAAACCAAATCTTCTTGTTAGCTTTCTCCAATCCCACTTGCCAAGAATGACCATAGGGAACAGTGAGTGTAGCAACAGCCGACAGTTCATCCTCAAATTGCCTTACAAAACTTTCAGGAATCCTCTGCATCCACCGAGGTAAGTAATATAGTTTTAACTTTTACAATATTTTCCTTCTGCTTCAAAAATGACTGAAAAAGGGATTTCCTTTATTATATGCATGTTGCAGAATAGTGATAAACATTTCGTACTCTTTTTTTTTTTTTTTTAATTTTTTTTTTTTATGAATAAAAGCTTTATAAACCAAACTCAAGAACAACTTCCACTCCAGTAAAAACTGGAAACAACCCCAAAGAAAAGGGGAACAAAACAACACCTAACAACAAAGAACACCGAGCTGAAACAAGAGCCCAAACCAGCAAAAAAAAATACACCAATCTGATATAACAGCAAAAAAAAAAACACTAACTCTGTAACAACAAGAGTCTAGATCCCAATTACAAACCACTTTGCTGATTCCAAACTTGCAACCGCTGAAAGTTACGAGTAGAATCCTTGACATGAAGACCAGCCACCATTTATTTTCCTCCCGTTTTCTCGGTAACCAAGCAGAAGTTAAGATTTCACAGAAAACATGGTATTAGCGTAAAAAATGAAGGTAGTGGGGCTACATATTACCAGTTTTTTGTCGTTGATGTTAGAGGGGACTATTGTCTTGAAGAAGTGAGACGGTCTACCGGCCATAGAACTTGACGGGCGCCGGTGATCATGACTCCAGCTGGGCACCACTCGAGTCTGGGGAGTCGTTGATTTGTTATTAGCTGCCATAGTAGAAAAAGTCAGACCACGATGGTTGATCCCACTCTTCAAATGTTTTTACGATGGATTTGGGTAGGTGTTCAAGTTTCTTAGTTACACGCAACGTACTTGGACTGTCTGTCTTGCCAAAAAAGCTGACAATACTGGTAGTATTTGATCCATTTAAGGTGTAGTACTACTACATAATTCAATTGGAACTTGACAAAAGAACAGAATTGTCCACTGGATAATTGACAGACAAACACGTTATGTTTCAGACAGATACCAAACAAGGAAGTTGAAGTCGAAGTTCCACCGATTATCATTTAATACATGTATATATATGGTATTATTAATAGATTGATCCATATCATTTCTTTTCCAATAACTATTTTTTACGGAGGATTTTTTTTTTTTTTTTTTTATGCAATAAAGGTCAGCTCAGTTTAGCTCAGCTTAGCTCAGTTCAAAAATCTGAGTTTGGGCAAAGATTTTGTTACGTAGAACTAGGGATGTGTTTGGTAAACTTTTTTTTTAGTAGTAATAAGAAACTGAATAATGTGATATAAAAGAAATAAGTTTTGATAAAGAATTTTTTATTTTTTCTTGGCTCAATGCAATAATACTCTGGACTGATAGGACTCTTTTTTGAACAAGTCTATATATACCCACTTGCTATAGAGCCATAGAGGGTTGAATATAATGAATAATTGTACGAAGTTTGTAGCTATGGCTTTGTTTGGCAACTCCTCCCTTCCATATTTGAGGTGAAATTATTTTTTGAGTGGTAGTATATTTCTTGGACTCGTCCGTATATTTGAGAAAAAGAGAGAGAAGGAATTGTAAATGTTAGAAGGAGTGGACGGTGCAACTCTATTAAAAGTATTAAAAGATCACGTGATTAGCAAATGGTATAGGGACATATGAGTCATATGACAACTTATTAGATTTGTTCGGAAGAAATTTATTCCACACAATTTAAAGGAAAATAATTTTTTTTTTAAGTTGGACCTGCCAAAAACTTGTCCAATTTCACTCAAAAGCTGATTGGAGATCCAAACCCCAAGAGCACCCTGGTTCCTTGATCAAATTGATATGGAGCTTCAATTTCACTAAATTGTACGTGCCACAATTTTCAAGCTCAGTTATAAACTGCTTAACATTTGCAGTATTTGTACTTTTTGGGTTACATATAAAAAAACCTCATGAATTAACAATTGATTTTAGAATAGTTCTTTCAATTTTTAAGTGTGCTAAAATGACCCATAAAACTATCACTGTGTTTCGAAAATGCAACTTTTTTCTGATAATACCCTTATTCTCTAAAAACAAAAATAAAAAATTATTAAAAAAAAAGTTTCTTTTTTTTTAAAAAAAAAAAATCTAAAAAGATAAAGAAATTAAAAACTGTAAAAATTAAAATTTTTTAATTAGAAAAAATCAAAGGGGTGGCTGCTGGTTGGGCAGCCTGCGAGCCACCCCTTTCCTTTTTTATATATTCTATTTTTTAAAATAATAATAATAATAATTTACATATTTCGTATTTATTTATTAATAGTAACACGCGTTGCAATTTTATTGTAAATTAAATCAGGTAAACCACAGAGAGTTAATTGTAAATCAGGTAAACCACATGATCTAATTTTGTATTTTGTATTTTTATTTTTACTAAAAGTTGTACATGTCATAATTTTATTAGTGCTGACATGGACTTTAACAAAATTTGTCAAGTGTCTTGACTGCGGGGACTAAATTATTATTTTGGTCTACCCTGATGACATCTACATTATTTATATACCGCATGAAGCGATTTTGGATTTAGGCCAATGAGACTGATTTTGCATTTATTCGGAAAAAAAAAATTATTATTAATCTTTTTTAGATGATAAGGGTATTATCGGAAAAAAAATTCTTTTTTAAAACACGGTGGTAGTTTGATAGGTCACTTTAGCACACTTGAAAAATCTTTTTTTTTTACATGGATTTCGATTGTCCATCAAAAGCTTATTCTAACTAACTAAGCACCAAATTGATCGAAAATATATTACACGAAGCGTTTGGAGTTCGTTTAACCCTGATTTCGTGTGCTTTAAGTTTCGGGTCACAAAATCACAACACCTCTTTTTTTTACGTTTAAAACATATTCAGAATGACCTCATATTTTATAACATGTCTATGACTGGTATAAAAACATAATGATAATTTTCTGTTATCATTTAATTAATATTCAATATTATTTTATGAGATCAAATTTCTCGGACACCATAGTAGGAAAACCTTCTCGAACTATCTCCTAGTAGTATTTGGTTAATTTCCCTGGGCTACTACTCCAAAAACACGTCCAGACTAGGGTTGGGAAACCCTAGCCGTTATCTTAAATACATGGCTTGGGCTCAGATCAAAATCCTAGCTCATTGACTTGTAAGACTAGGCCCCATTAGGATTTAATTTCTAATCCATGTTTTATAAATAAAACAAGCCCAAACAAATAATAAAAGACTTACATTATGGTCAAATTATATCATCTTAGAGATGGGCCTTAAAGAAAAAAATAATATAACTAGCTCTAATAGCGCCTTATAACACATGTCATCTTATGACTTGTCATAAATTACTATTAATTACAATTGATTTCACTAAACAATTTTAATTTCACTATAGTTTATATTTTCTATTTGATCAATTAATCCCCTTGACATTTTTTATGTATTACATTTAATCCCTCTATGAAATATTTTGTAGTCGAATTGAAGTCATTTAAGACTATCATTTTGATTTACTACCTCTTGAGTACACTCATTTGATTATTCTTTACACTCATGAAATCTCATTTCACTTTATACATAAAAAATTTACTAACTCTTACCAAAAACACTTAGATTTGAGATTAAGAATAATCATTCACATTAAATTTATCTAAAAGGAGATATTCCTTATCTCTTTAATTTAATCAAAGGGTCTAGATTCCTTCTTGAAAATGGTGTTCCCACAATGTTACATGACATCACCCAAAGCATCTAAAATTTTGACCGTAGTAAATATCTCACTTCTAAATGTATCAAAGTAACAACCACTTCACATTTGAGTTCTCAATCTTCTCAGAATTGAGAATCAATGTTATAAGTAGTAGTGAGCATACGTCATTCTTTAGACAGTGTTATCACATGGCTTGTTCGGTGCATTATATATGCACCAACACATCAACACATCATTCCGAAGACTTCACTTCACATGATTAAGATAGTCAATAGATCATCATAGTTAATGTGTTATAGTCTTGTCAAATAGAATGTCCAATTTCATTACTGACTATGAACAATAATTTATAAGTTATATGAATTATGACTTTGATCTTACGTGTGATAATCTTATTACTCACTCCTAACTCATATCTAGTGTGACTTAAGAACCTTACATGTACATCATAAAATAAGGGATAAATATACTTTGGCACCATGAACTAATAACCATTTTTTATTTAGCCCTATGAACCGACAGGTGTGACACTTAGGTCCATCAACTGCCATCATGTTGCAACTTAGCCACATTTGTCAGTCTTGACCATTATGTTGGATAGAAAATCAAATTTGACCAAAATCTTTTGAAAATATCTGCATTTTGACAATTGAAAAACAAAAATTACCATTTGTAATTATTAATTAGTAGAAAAAGATTTTTTTTTAATATATATATATAACCTTGAACTAACAGCTGATTTTAAAATAACCCCCTAAATTTTCAAGTGTACTAGTGTGACCCATCAAATTACCAAAGTGTGTCAAAAATGTTACTTTTATCGAAATATTCTTATAATACCCCTATTATCTTTAAAACTTTTTTTTTTTAAAAAAAATGTAAAATCAATTCATGTGGTTGGCCTAAATTACAAATTGCTCAATGTGGAAATAAAAATAATAATAATAATTCAAAGGTCTTCAAGGTAGACAAAAAATAACAATTTAGTCATTAATTGTAGTCAATTCTATCAAAATACTTGGCGGATTCTATTAGTATCAAAGTCAACACCAATAAAATGATGACATGTGTCACTCTTACTAAAAAACATATCAATATATTAAAAATATATATTTATAAAACTAAATTACTCCATGCAGTCAAATTCCGTTAAAATTGATGGGTCACATTAGTGCACTTAGAAATTCAGGGATATATTCTAAAATTGGCTGTTAGTTCATAGGGCTTTTTATATTTTTCCAAAAAAAAAAATTAGAATATTTTTGGGGATAAATGCAAAATTGGTCTTTGTGGTTAACCTAAATTACAAATCACTACTTGCAATGTATATATATTAAAAAAAATAAAAATTAGAGGTCCTCGAAGTAGGCCAAAAAAATAATTTAGTCCCTACAGTCAAATTCAGTCAAAACACTTCAAGATTCTGTTAGTCTGCCACATCAGCACCAATAAAATGATGACACGTGTTACGCTTAATAAAAAATAATATAAATACATATAACTTAAAAATTAAAAAATAATTTTTTTTTAAAGGAAAAAAGGAAGGTGGTGCATGCGAGTCACCCCAGAGGTGGTTGCGTGGCCACCCCATTGGCCAAGGGTGGCCGTGGGTCGGGGGGGGGGCGCAGCTAGCCACCCCGATCCCCCAAGTGGGTGGTTGTCAGTTAGGTAGCCACCCTTTATTTTTATTTTTGTTTTCTTTTTTTTCTTTAATAAAAAAAAATTGTTAAGTTTTTAATTTTTAAATATTTATAACTTTTTTAAAAAGAATGACATGTGTTATCATTCTATTTGTGATGACATGGTACACTAATGGAATCCGTCAAGTGTTTTGATATAATTCGATTGTATGGACTAAATTGTTATTTTGGCCTAGCTCGAGGACCTTTAGATTTTTTTTATACCACAACAAACGATTTGTAATTTAGGTCAACCACAATGACAAATTTTGCATTTATCCCTAGATTTAAAAAAAAATAGATTTTTTCTTTCTTTCTTTATTTTTTTTTTTTAAAATATAGTATTTTCTACTAATTAATAAATACAAAAAGTGTAATTTTGGTTTTTCAATGATCAAAATAAGGTTATTTTTCAAAGACTTTGGTCAAACTTGATTTTAAGTCCAACATAATGGCTAAGATTGACGGATGAGGTTAAGTTGTAATAAAATAACAGTTTGATGGACCTAAGTGTCACACTTGTCAGTTCATGAGTTTAAATAAAAAATGGATGTTACTTCAAGGGGTTAAAGTATATTTATTCCATAAAATAATAAGCAATCAATAGCATACATGTAAACTGTTATATGTCCAATGCTCGTTAAATAAATCACTAAGTAAACAACTCTATTCTATTACAATTAAATCATCAAGCAAAACAATTGGATTTTAGGGCATAATTCCCAACATTAGAAAGGCACTTGTTTTGAGCACCGAATTGGCCAATCAAAAACCTAATAGAGCAATATCTTTAATGTAAAATGTCTTTTTAGATAATTCAAATTTCATCTATTCTTATATGACTTGTTTACCATGCTTTTCGAGCTAATATTCCAAAACATTTTGAATGGGTGCATTGATATAATATATTACAATTATCTTACCATCCCTCTTCACTTGTTTATTAAAAATAATTGCACTCTTACAAGTATACTTTAGTTTTGCTAAAAGTCACATGTTAACATAAATATTATCTTGAAATTTTTGCTCTAACCAAAAGTCAATTTACTGTAGAGAGGTCATGCTTCTAAAAATCAGAATTATTAAACAACAGTTTTTTTTTTTTTTATTAAAATTATTTTAAGAATAAGGAAATTTAGAACTATTAATTGTTTTAATCTAACCAAAAGTCACTTTACTTGCATATAAATGTAAGTGTTTAAGCTTTAATTATCATTTTGAATTAAACTTCAAAATAAGAAAGTTTTTAGAGTGTGAGAAAATATGATGGTTACAAAAAGTGTCACAAAACTTACGTTGGTGATGATGGGGTTGCTTAGCCTTATTGTCCTTAATGTGCAAGCCAATAACTTTGCCCCTACCTCATTCTACCTATCTTCACCTCCCATCTCGCTTCCTTACTCCTCTAAAGTTGATGAAGCTAAAACAACAAAACAGTCGTGCCTCACAAGGGTAGTTAAAAGTTGTGAAAGTAGAAAGAAAACATGGCCACTTAACGACCTAGGATATCAATTATGTGTTAGTGAAGGTTTTGGTACATGCCTTATGCATGGCATGCATCAAGAACACAGTATGTTTAAAGATTGTGTCATGATCAATTGCAAAAGAAATTCAGTTTATCGTTCATTAGCCCGTGTGAGTTGTTTATTGGATTGTTATGAAGAGAGCATATCAATGTGATCTCAAATGTCATTTAAAGATTGTGTCATGATCAATTGCAAGAGAAATTCAGTTTATCGTTCATTAGCCCGTGTGAGTTGTTTATTGGATTGTTATGAAGAGAGCATATCAATGTGATCTCAGATGTCATTTATACGCAGAATCCTTGAGTTGCAGCTTTTGATATGGTAAAGAGTTCTTAACTGCTCTCTCTCTCTCTATTAAAAGAAATGCACATTCTTAGGTTATTCCACAATGCAGATTTTCCCAAAACTCAATCTTTGTTTTCAAATTAAATGGTTGAGATTTTATCATGTTGATACTTATTTCTTTTAAAAAATAATAAATACTCATATGATAAATTTTGTGTTGATAGAAGTGATAAATTCTTATATGAAAATTTTCAAATATATTTGAAATTTGAAGAAAGTTACATGAAAAATTACCCTAAGAATCACAAAACATTAAATATTTATGGGAAAAGATACTTTAGCCTCTTAAACTGTGTTCACATTTTTATTTACGCCTCCAAACTTTAAAAAGTGACATCAGAAAAAATTGGGATAAATATATTTTAGCCTCCCAAATTACCACCATTTCTCCGGATGGCCCCCCAAACTACCAATGCTTAGATTCTGTCCCCCCATACTACTACTTTCTGATTTTTTGGCCCCATCCGTCCATTTATGCCGTCAATTCTAAACAGAAATCCGAAAATACCCCTCCTACACTTTGAAATTCCCACGGTTAAGGGAGGAGTATTTTCGGGTTTTTGGCCAATTTCTGTTAGAATTGACGGCATACATAGACGGATGGTGTCAAAAAATTAGAAAGTGGTAGTTTGGAGGGTCAGAATCTAAGCATTGGTAGTTTGGGGGATCATCCGGAGAAATGGTGGTAGTCTGGGGGGCTAAAATGTATTTAATCCTTATTTTAAATTCGTTTTTAGTAAAGTGAAGTTGGAATCTAGTTGATGCAAGTGCTCTTTACATTTTCCAGCATTTCTTTCTTCTTCTTTGTGTCATTTTATGTTTAATACAACTCTGGAATCCTAAAATTCCAGAGTCTTGAGCTAGTTCTTTAATGCTTTTCTTATGTTTTCTTCCCTTTTGTTTTTGTTTTTGATTATCCTTAGTTGTTAGGTTAGATTCCTTCACTAGATTAAATTGTTTTCATCTTGTTAGTGTCATATCTTAGTTCCTAGACCTCTTAGAGAAATGTGTTCTTCTTCTCCTATAAGAGAATCTCATATCTCCATGAGTAGCTAACTTAGTTGTAGGGTATTGATGAACTCTTTCTAAGTGCCATGGTTTGATTGTATTGTTCTTAGATTTCCATACAAGTGTAATGATTACATAGCCTAAAGATGGTTATGTAATGGTGCTTATGACACAATTTATGTGGACTTGATAACTCATGCTAGGGAACACATATTACTCCACACTCTTTTAGTTTAATTATTGCTTAAATGCTTTTCCATTCTAGTGTAATTTTATGTGGAGATTATGTGTTAACTAAGATGGTTTATGCTTTTTCCATAGATGTATATGCTTATTAAAAGGTCTTATAGTCCATACTAGGGAGCATGAATCATTCAACCCTAGATATAAGTTGAATGACTTTTGTATAAATAGATGGATTATCATTGTCTTTAACTAAAGTAATTTCATGTTGAGGTCGTCGTATGATTGACAATCATTACGCTCTCGTATTACATTTGTGAAGGAAATCCGGGAGGAATATAGTATGCCATGTGTATAAGGATTGAGTGAAATCAATGCCCTATACTTTCCTTGTTCTTAAAACTCTCCATTTTACTTGTTTTAGCTTAGTGATAAAACTAAACAAATCATCTTTTTCATAATTAAATTAGGCAACGTCTTAAGTATTTCATAACTAAAACAACCCCCCAATCCTTGTGATACGATACCCTCCTTAATTCTATGCTGCAAAGTCCCGTACTATTGCGAGTGGTTAAATATATTAAAATCCACGTAGTTGTGAAAACTGATAAATTGCAAAACCAAAATTCTTATTTTTCATCATCGGTTGGATCGCTACCACCCACCTATGAAACATGTGTATTTTCATAGCTAGTTTTTTAGATGTTGATCCCTGTTAGTTTTTGTGTTGGCTGCATTCTGTTGGACAAAATCACTTCTATGTAATGTTGTTGCTTTCACAGGGATGCTGCTTTATTCAGAGTCTACTCTTCAGCTATGTTCTTTAAGAAGATTCTGTGAAGTTTTCAAGGAAGTTTATTTCGGTTCCCTATCAGCCGTCTGGACGACGTGGTATTCTGTCCGGACGCTCATCAGTCAGCAACATCCGTTCGGACGACGAGATCCTTCTGTCCGGACGTCCATCAGTGTCTAGAAGCTTCGAACAGTTCAAGTTTGAATCCGTCCGGACGTAATGGCAAATCGTCCGGATGCTCTTCATAGTTCGAGAAGATCCCAGTGTTCCAGTGCATCCGTCCGGACGACGTGGTTATACTGTCCGAACGCCATTCAGTGTTTGACAAGTATTAGGGTTTCTGCCTCAAGACACAGTTATGGAAAGACAGCTGCTACCGTCCGGACAATGTGTGATCCCTTCTGGACGATGTCCTCTATAAGGCAAGACGTGCATACAAAGTTCAACCGTCCGGACGTTAATCTTCATTGTTCGGACGATCAAGCTTCAAATATGAAAATTGCGTGCACCAGTTCAACCGTTCGGACATCAGCCTTCAGGGTTCGGATGCTCCAAGCCTTATTATGGTAATTACGTACAGCCGAAGTGCAACCGTCCGAACGCTAGGGCAATACCGTCCGGACGCGGCCTTGTTATGGAAGCTTTCAGTGCTATTTTGAAAAGGCGGTTGCAGTTGACCGTCCGGACGCTCGGTCATGCCGTCCGGACGTCCTTGGGTATTTTGATCATAACTTTTTACTCAAATATCGGATTGGGACGAAATTGGCGTCGTTGGAAAGCTAACAAAATTTTATGTAAATTGATCATCCGAATGATCAATATAAGCATCCGGACGGCCCCCGTCCGGATGGAAACATCTAGCGTTCGGATGGCCCTGCGAAAATTTCAGAATTACTTTTCAGACAAGGAAAAAGTTGCCCGTCCGGACGACCAAGGCTCCCGTCCGGACTCCCGTGCCACAGACTCCATTTTTTACTCAAATTAGGTCTTCTAAACCCTATAAATAATGGGTTCTAGGCATGCATTCAATACAGAATTCAGTGGTGAATTTCATATAGCTTAGAGAGGGTGTTTAGGGAGATATTGAAGATCTGCTAGCTCTCTAGCTTTGCTAGTGTGTGATTTGATCAGCTGTGAAGTCTATCTTAGGGGTTGGCTCTAAGTCAAAGGATTCCATTGAAGACCCATTCAGGTAGGAGACCTAGTTGGGAGACGTTCGTGTTGGGTTACACGTTAGAGAGCAAGGTACAACCACTGCATCAGGGATATGTGAGTGTTACTACTTTGTATCTAGTCTTGTCTTCTGAATAGTGGATATCATGGGTTTGGCTGCCCCAGAGTGGTTTTTCTTATCTTGAGTTTTCACTTCGTCAACAAAATATTTGTCTCCTTTAATTTCTGCATTTAATATTTTGTTGCACACTGTTCACGCACACTGTTCACACACACTTGTTAAAATTAGAAGTCTCTTTATTTTTCAATAAGAGGAAGATGGTTCGCTTGGAGGACCTGATTCAGGTTATCTTTAAGAAGTTGGATCCGGTTTGGCTGAAGTCTATGTGGGACGAAGATGGGGATTTCCGTCATAGCATGATTGAGATCATCCATCTGACTAGGCCTTGTCTCCTTATGTTTACTATGGGTTTTAGACTTGGTTTGCAACTGGTCTTTTGACCGTAACATTTGGAGACTTATCTATTTTATGATGCTGTATTATTGCTCTGTTAGTTCTTATTTTGATTGTGGATTTTAACTTCTATCTTTATGTTATAATTGAAAGTCTTCTGCTGTAGACTCTCTTCAAAGAGAATAAGATCCATGTGGCCTTATTCTTCATAGAATAAGACTGGGAGACGAACCATGAAATGAACTACTAGTTAGTTAATTCCACTAGGGTGTTACATGGGTCGAACCAAATTGGTTTGGTTTGAGCAAAATTAGCATCAACTAAATTTTTTGCAGGAATACGAACGGGCAAGATCAATGAATAGTGATTTCGTTTGAACGAAAAATGACATCTTGACATTGCAGGAAGAGTGTGGGGTTAGGTGAGATGTGACACCGATGCGACCCTGCGAAGTGCACATTAATGTATATGACATAATTAACGAAATTCAATCTAGTTCGAACCAAATGAACAGTACCCAAGTGCAAGAGTGAATCTTAGAGTAGGTTTTGATTTTTGAAAGATTATGTGGAAAAGAAGAGAGAGAGAAAGGAAGAAAAGAAAATGAGAGTATTAAAGAAGAGGAGAACCTGTGGAGAAACTTTATGTTGATCTTGAAAAATAGAGATGACTTCTAATTTACCAAGTGTGTGATAGTGTGCGGAATTTAAATGACACAAATATTTTGTTGACGAAGTGAAAACTCAATTAAGAGAAAAACTACTCCGAGGCAACCAAACCTAGGATATCTACTATTCAAAAGACAAAGCCAGTTACAAAGTAGTAGCACTCACATAACCTTATGCAGTGTTCGTACCTTGAACTCTGACGTGTAACCCAAAACGAACACCTCCCAACCAAGTCACCTACTTGAAGGAGCCTTCAATGGAATCCTTTAACTTAGGGCCAACCCCTAAGATAGATTTCACACGAACACAGCAACGGCACTTGGCAACGGCTAGAGAGTAGACGGATTAGCCTAATAACTCTTAAAATATTCTCTCTAAGCACTACCAAATTCTTAAAATTTACATGCCTAGAGGCCTTTATTTATAGGCTACAGAAGACCTAAATCCACACTGATTCGGTTTTCTCTAGGCGGCGTCCAGACGGTAACTGAGGGCTTCCGGACGGATAACTGTGCAACCGACTTTCCAAATTCGCTGAAATTCTTTCCTGAATAGGGCCACGTTCGGACGGTGTTGCCCTAGCGTCTGGACGGTTGCTCTTCTGCTGCACGCAATTTCCATATTAAGGCCTGAGCGTCCGGACCATGGAATTTGACGTTTGAACGGTTGAACGTCTTCTGCACGACCTGCCTTATCAAGGATAGTGTTCGGACGAGAACACTACATCGTCCGGATGGTTGCAGCTATCTTCCCATATCTATGTTTTGGAAAGAAATCTGTTTTACTTGTCGAACACTGAAAGGCGTCTGGACGTGTTGCTGAGACGTCCGGACAAATGCAACCAAGAACAGTTCGAAGCTTCTGGACACAGATGGAAGGTCTAGACAAAAATTTCTCGTCTTCCAGACGGATGATGCTTGACAGATGAGTGTCCGGACGAAATACCACGTTGTCCGGACGGATGCAAGGGAACTGAACTAACTTTTTTGAATTATGCACAGAGTTTTCTTGAAGCTCATAACTGAAATGTAGACTTTGAATAAAACATCCATGTATGATAAGCATCATTACATAGAAGTGATTTTGTCCAACAGAATGCAACCAATCTCAAAACTAACAGATCTTGATTGGTTGGAAGATTGTGTGAAGTTGTGAGTGTGTGTACATGTGAGTTTGAGGTTTCAAATCGGAAAGAAAAGTGTATGTGATATTGTTTGTATTTGAAGTCTTGTGGTTGTGTTGGTTTTAAGATTTAAGTTTGTTGTGGTGTTATATGGAAGTGCAATTGATTTTGTTGGTTGTTGAGATAAAAAAAAATGGAGAAGATGAGTAAAAGGTTAAATTACAATTTTTACAAAATGATGGGCTTTTAACATTAAAGTTTGGGGTTTTGAAGCACGTGTTATGTAATACCCTGTACTAAATTATGATTAAGGATACCTTAATTAGTGCCTAAGTGTTTATAATAGGGTTTGATTAGTCACAAATATCACAAAGGGGAGAAAATGAGATTTAAAATACTCAGGAGTAATTCCCTGCAAAAACTGTACGAACAGTAAGTAACAAAAAAAATAGGAAAGACGTTCGGTCATTGTCCGAATGGTCCACATCAGCAAATGTCCAGACGATTTGAAAAACCATCTGAACGGTGACATCTACATGCGACTCAAATAAGGCCAAGATTGCACAGACGTTTGAGGGTCTTTAAAACCCCCATTATAAGCCCCAGGGAACCATTTGGTGCATTCCCCACCCTCCAAAGAGAGAAAGGAAGAGGAAGAAGGGATTTCTTAAGGGTTTGAGCTCAAATCTTCTAGTGGGTAAGCCACATACCTATTTCCTTAGCCTATCTCATTTATATTTCGCTCTAAATGTTGTGTTTCCATGATGAGTGTATTTGTGTGTGTGCATATGCGACTCAGATAAGGTCAACACTGCACAATCGTGTTTGAGGGTCTTTAAAACCCCCATTATGAGCCCTAGGGCACCATTTGGTGTATTCCCTACCCTCCAAAGAGAGAAAGGAAGAGGAAGTAGGGATTTCTAGAGGGATTGAGCTCAAATCTTTTTATGGGTAAGCCACATACCTATTTCCTTAACCTATCTCTCATTTATATTTCGTTCCCTGTGTGTTTGTGTGGGGATCATATGTTCTATTTCGAGTTTCTTACTGTTTAATAGTAGAACTCTAATTGTTTAAGGTATGTGTAGTTAAGTTTTGTGTGGATTTGTTAAAGGTGTTGAGGTGTATATTTTTGTGATTTTTGGAGTGTTGTTAAAGAGATTTTTGGTCTGAAAGAATTGATTTTTGGGATAAAGCTTGAGACTTTAGTGTTTGAGCTAACAGTGGATAGTTGTCCTAATGGTGTGACTTTCGTAATAGTTCCTACATCGTCCTAACAGGTTGTTCTTGCACAATACTAAAAGTCTACTATTTAGATTTTAAGTTAGGAGTTTGATCTAGGAGTGAGACTAATGGTAGATCACCTTGCAGGCGAGGGAGTTGACTCGTACTAAAATAACTACCTCGTGGATTTCTACGAGCTTGGTGAGTAAATTCTCACACAAACTTTAAAACTGAGATTTTCAAGCATGTATAGCTTGATATGAACTATGCATTTTATAATGTTTTGAACATTTCTAATGTAATGATATGAGCCCTAATTTTATAAGTATGATGATATGAACTTTACAAATGAATCCTTGTATGACTATTACTTCTTGATTTACACATGTAACAAATATGAATCATTGGCTTTGTCTGCCAAGGACAGGAACGGATCAGAGTAGTGCATAGCACTATTCTCATTATTTTCCTCACTTTTTTACATTTTTCAATAACAATCAACATCAAAACATTCTTACTTTTCACTTTTTAGATCACATCAATAATTTTTTATTATTATTCAAATAAAAAAATTCACTACAATACAAAACATTTTCACTTTTCCATACAAATTATTTTTACTTTATATCATATCATCACTTTTTACTAATTTCAAAATTAACAATCTATTACTATGTTCTGTACATGTATTTGCCAAACAACACCACTAAGTGTGTGTCATGGCCACTATCATAAAATGGTGAGAAATGTTTGTGAAAAGAATATGTGGCATATCATACCAGTTATATAAAATTGACCTTGTGGCCAAAGTGATGTGTGTGTGAGTTCTATCCTGGATTTAGAAGCTATTGTGACCGGTGTAACCACGGGTGGGTGGAGTCACCATTGCTTGCATCATTTGTTGGGTGGATCCAATGGCGGATCTATTCAGGGGCTAGGGGGGCCTAGGCCCCACCAAGCCCTAGATTTTTCTCAAAAAAAAAAAAATAATAATAATAATAATAAATTTTATCCCTAAATTTTTTATTTTTGGCCTCCATAATTTTATTTTTTTTCAATTTGGTCCCCCCAAATTGTCAATGCTGGCTCCACCACTGGGTGGATCACCCGGGGCCGGGCCCGATTGGGCAACTAGGGTATGGCTTGCTATGTGTATTCTAGGGCACCAAAATTGCACCTGAGGTCTCACGAGACACGCAAACCGTACTATAAAGGGGTTATGGGCATGAATAAGCCATATCGAACACAGTAACAAATTGAAGATATTATGTGGAGAATTTTGGAGCTGAAATGACTGTTATGATGCGTGGAAGGCTAATGCTAGATATAATTTAAATAGCAACAAGTAAATCCCGAATTCACACAATATTGAGCAAATGAACTTCTCTCTCTCTCTCTCTCTCTCTCTCTCTCTCTCTCTATATATATATATATATATATATGCACTTGAGAGTAATTCTATTGGTCGCAAAGGTTGCTCCTGGAGCTTCTTTTACTTGAAGCAGATCATTTTCAAATTTACACCATTGAACAACACACAAAGGCTCCAAGAATAGAACTCCTGAGATAGTGAATACCAAAGACAAACTTGGGAATTTAAGGTCATGTAAACCAGGCAGATTAATTTGGAGAGAAGGACAAAGGATCCATAAATCTGAATGCAACAGTAAGAAGAATCATTGAAGACCATAAACAAGCAAGGCTCCAACTCCACCAATACCGGCCACCAGTCCAATGATGACCCCAATTGGAGGCAACCCTCCACCAACAGTTTTTCCGGTGTTCGCATCATACTGTGCAAACCTCTTCTTTGGTGCTCTACATTGAGGGCATACATATGCATCCGGCTGCAGAAGAAAAAAAAGGACCAAACTTCTCAATAAGTCATCACCTACTAAGAAGATATCAATGACCGACCAAAGGGATCACAAAGCATTAATGTATATTGAAGAACTCTCAGCAATTGACAGAAGATAAAAAAACACGAGAAAAGAACAACAACAAAAAGCAGTCCTGTGATGCTAAAAGGTGCTCAAGCTGAGAGTGATTCCTTCCGGTCTTAACAGGAACTATGAAGAATAATGCAATATAGGAACTAAGCTTACCTGCTCATCAAAAGGTTTCTGTAAAAAGTATATGAATCCACAGTCAAGGCATATGTGAGTAGCTCTAGCCTGCAAGAAGGTGCTCATTTTAATAACTGGGTGTCAAAAAGCCGTTAAGATATTATCTTGAATCCACAAGACAAATAAAAAATTATTAGGAAATTGAAGCTTATTATGCCAAAGTGTTGCTTGCCTTTTGAACATCGGTTAATTTCCTTCCAAAGCGAGGAGGAGCTGGACGCTTTGGTAGTCGCTTAACATCTACTTCAGCTCCTCTGTATCACAGATGGATAAATGGTCCATAATTTTTTTTTTTTTTAAAAAAAAGAGACAAATTCAACATCATCAGATTGCTTGTGGATTTTCTTTTTATTATAGTTCAATATTAATTCTTATATTTTTTTTCTACAATATCAAATATTCTCTGATTAGATTCTTCCAAATTGCACAAAGGGGAATGTAAAGGGCCATTATGCAGAGCATACTTGCAAGTTTTTTTAATTTGACCCAAAGAAAGATGAAGATCCAAAACAGAGTAGAAACATTAAACAAACTCCCATGCACAATGTGATAGTGAATGGGAAACCAAGATTGCATGTATAATAGAACTTACTTTCATTGGCGGATTGCGGGATAGCTTACAATAGGAGTCAGTAATAATGCAGTTCAACCCTTTCCTATCACATTATCATCTTTGGAGGAATACAGGACAGAAGTATTATATAATGGATTGAGTATGTTAGGCTTCGCACTTTCCAATCACATTATCATCTTTGGAGGCATTTCAAAGTAAAATTTATTGCTTCTTGAGGATGTTACGACATCGTGGGATTCTAATTTCTGGCATGTTGACAATCTTTGAAGATTATTGCTTCAAGGTCCAGATAAATAGTGTCCAAGGAATTAATGATGGGAAATTCTTGCTATATTCTCAAAAGATCCATTAGTCTGTCTCACAGATATAAGGCTTCATAGCAATTTTGACTGGTAAATGAAAGAATTATTTACATTAGATCAGCTGCAATTCTGGACAAAGAGTTAAGCCCCCCCACTTGAGACAGGCTATAACAGGGCTGCTGACGCACGTCTACAAAAGCATATATCAAACTTCAAATATTGATCATGTTGGAGTCACAGAATTTACTGTCACACTGATACTCAATCAGATTTGTTTGAGATTGGAATTCTAAAATTCTATTTACTTGATTGCCCTACATACATGGAGCTTTAGTCCTTCCATTCTAATTACCCTTAACATGTAAAGGGTTAAAAACGTTAGAACAGCATTTCTTACTTTAATACAATAGAAGGTTTAAGATTCTATATCTTCATTAGTCCAATGTGATTATGGTAGTCATGTATATATAAAATAACCATGAAGAGACATCTCTTATATAATCTGTCATATATCTATCTTTGCACGTGTACCTTGATCATTAGAACTATGAGGTTTGAAAAATATCTCTCAAATTCTGTTATTGAGATTACGGATACTAGCAGTTGGCATTTAAAATTAAATAATTCAAAAGCTTTTTTAAACAAACTTAGTCTAGCATTTTTAGGCAGCTTCAGATAAATTGTCAATTGCACTGCTAAGCCTAATTGCCTATGCCTCAATCATCGTCGATGCTTTAAAAATAACCCCTTACATCTATCCTCCATATACTTTTCACCAACATTGCGCAAATAACATAAATTGAAGAAGAGGATATAAACAAAATTGAGCAAAGCAAACCTGCTAACAACGAAGTAGATAGAGTCTGGCTTTGCTTGGATGGCAGTTTTTGTAAATCCCAGCTTATCAGCCGGCCATAGCTCATCTCCAAAGAAACTGCTAGTGTAAAGAACCTGGTCACCTGCCTTTAGTCCTGCTTTTGCTGCATTTCCACCCCCATCTACAGCCTAAATCAAATGAGTTGCCATGAACAACCTCAAATTCAGCAAAAAAAAAAAGAAAAAAAAGTAAATAAAACAACATTATTCTACCTTTTTTGGGCGTAACTAATAACATAGAAAGCTGATGGAACTCACAGTTATGGTAACAACACCTCCAGGCTTTTGGCCCAAAGTGAGGCCCAGTGGCTTGTCAACCTCAGCCTCAATGGTCTTTGAAGCCCCAGCAGTTCTTGCTGTGATCTGAAGCCCTCTTCTTACATTGGTGAAACTGCTCCTATTCTCAGATATGAAGGAATCCGAGACACCCCTTTTGGCTTCTTGAAGTGAGAGGCCTTGGAAGGTGGTTTTCTGGAGGGAGAAAGAGTGTAAAGGCTTTTTTGTTAATGGGTTTATTGAGAACTGAGATTAGAGGAAAGTTGATTTTGTTAGTAGAAATAATACCTGGCATTTCGATGGTATGAATGGTTTTGCGGCTGCTGTTGAAGAAGCTGTGATGGCGTGATTCCTGGTGAAGGTGGCAGTGCAAGAGGAGGAAGAACCTGCAACCACAGCCGATGACATACTTGGTACCAGAGAGAGAGAGAGAGAGAGAGAGAGAGAAAAGCAGAGAGAGGATAGAAGGGAAGGGAACGAATAGATAACCTTTGATGGGCAGTGGGAGATGGACAGAGCAAGAGAGCCACACGCGATCTTCACTGCCCAGCCACAAATTATGAGGGATTCGTAAACGTACTAGGATCCACAATTTCTCCACATCCTATTCCTCTCTCTCTAACCCTTTCAAAAATTATGAAATTACGACTAAATTGCGTTATCAAATAATTTTTTTTCTTCTTCAAATTCCATTTTTTTTTTCTTTTACAAAGCATGTCAAAATCAGGCATATATTCTAACTATTAATGTTAATTTATTTAATTGAATTGAATCATATTATTTATTTCATAATTGTATCAGGGCCTTCGATCAAAGAGTCTTATTCCTCTTTATTTTTTTTTTCTTCTTCTATTTCAATTATTTTCCAGAAAAATAAAAAATCATAATACATCGGTATACGTAACGTATTACGCAAGGCAAATTAATAAACGAAAAATAAAATAGGCCTAGCCGCCTAGGCCTCTTAATTTTGTTGATCTATTGTATGTCACGTGACGTGACAAAAATTTGTTAGTTTTTGGTGCAATCAGTCTGCTTGAATGAGAGCGTCATTTTTTCCTTATCATAACCGATCAAGTAATTAGCTTGAGCAAAGTTTCCGATTATTCCAAATCCACTCTCAGCAGCCCCATAATTCTGCACCGCAAGGCAGAAAAACCCAGCTTTTGGCGGTGGGATGAAGAAATTTTCGGGCGTTAGCTTCACGTCGGCACCTTCAAAATGCATTGTCAATATTGGTCCGTCCAGATTCTTTTCACTTTTATAGCAAAGCTGTGTCCCCAAATCCGGGTCGTCCGTAACGGGATCCAACGTAATCTGGTTCTTCACTTCTGCCTCCAAGCGATCGTGAAGATCTTTTGACAAAAGCATAGGCGGAGTTCCTGAATCGAGAAACACATTTCCCTCGGAAACCGCACCAGAAGGGTCCCACGACAAATATTTATCTCCAACGCTAATTCCTTTTAGTGTCACAAAATATAATGTGGTGTCTCCTTTTTCTATTAAAGGTGTTGAAACCACACCGGTGCCTGAAACTTCGCTGCCGCTGCCAAAACTTACCTTGCTTGGAATGTCAGGATCAGTGCCGAATGGCGAAAAGCAATGGGAGAACTTCTTGCTGCCAAAGGTTGTAGCCAATTGAGAAGCAAACGACATAACCCCTCCTCCTAAGCCAATGATTCCCGTCTCATGGTCATTGAAAGTACCGGTATTGTTGTGACCACACCCGAAAACAACATCTGTGGAGACTTTTTGCCCTGTTGTGGATGTCAAGGTGACAGTTTCTTTGGCCAAAAAACCTCGGGTTGTGGAACTGTCTCCATACCCGTAAACATATTGGCAAGTCTTCTCAGGAGTACATTTGGTGTCTAGTTCATGACATTGATCGGAGTCACAGGAAATGTCACTATATGTTGAGGACTTGTCAGGATTGAACATGGGATAAATCTGGTTGTAGCAGCCTTCACAAGGTGAACATTGTGTCCAAAAAAGGTCACTGCCTGTATCAGCGATGCTATAGATGTCTGCAGGTGGTGTTCCGATGGAGAGCTTTATGAGATGCTGACCTTTGTATGCTCTTACCATTGTTTCGGGGGAATTTGCATCGACGTTCGCCAATCGACGTGGAAAAAATGTGTTCAAGTGCTCTGCAGGAGTTTTTTTAGCATCGTAGAAGGGAGATTTAACAGAGTCTCGTCGGATTAACTCAACGGTAAACCCACCATTACTAGCCGATGTGGCCAAAAATCCTACAAAATAACTGCATAGAATAAACGCAACAACAAAGCGTGATTGAAAGCTGATTACATTGCTGCCTTCCATGATCGATGATCAGTTTACTCTAATTCTGAAATAATTTCTCACATAAATCTATACTATATATAAGGTCGTAGGTTTACGTTGGTTGCCAAATATAGAGAACACAAAATGTGGTTCACTTTGCATATTTAGTATAATTTAGTTTCCACATACTAAATATTCAAGATGCATGTTTATCATTAGGAGTAAACCAAGAGATCGATGACAACCATCGATCAGTTTTCATATCTGAGTAAATTATATATGGAATTGACTATTAATTAGGAGAAAATACTGATATTACAACGATCAATTAAATTGATTCAATATTTATCTGTTTGGTAAATATTTAATAGTTGACTATCTATTTTCAAATTATTGAAATTCCATTCCAAATATAGGTCCTTACTATCTATTATGGGGCCTCCTATTTGACTATTTCCTCTCATTTTTATATATAGATAGGAGCACACATTTATTTTTTTTTAAAAAAAATCAATGATGTATTCAAATCAATATAACCAACAAGGGTAGTATATATATATATATATATAACCAATAAGCTAGGGAGTGGCTCTCCTCCATTTGAGGAGCCTTCTGTTTCCGGATGCCATGTTAATTTAAATAAAATAAAAAATAAAAATGTGATATTATTTCTTTAGAACAAACAGCCCTAATTTCTTGATTAATGAATGAGATTCAAAATTTTATTAAAAAAAATAAAATGAAATAAAACTTGAATACCCCGTGAATGACACATATGATCATATAGTAGTTGTTGGACTTCCCACATATAACATCGGATCACCTGCCCGTGACACATATTAACATCATGATGTAAGACATATATATAATCCGTGAACACAATTGCATAGTGCATGCATATATAATATTAATTCATAAGAAACAACAAAAAGTAATATAGGAAAGAAGAAGACAAAAAGTTCCTTCATATTTGTCTTAAGAAAAAGGGAAAACTCGCCTTAAAATTACCATTGAAGAACTAATTAATATCTTTTAATTAATTGTGGCGTTAATCTTTTTGAAGTTGAAAAGTGTTAAGAGTCTCACATTGCCAAGTCATGAAGAAGAGTAAATCTCTTCCCTTAGAATGTCTTTTGTGGAAGAGTAAGGCTCAATAGACTTTATTATGGTATCAGAACTTCAAGGCCTTGGACAATGTTGAGTCTTCCATCTCGTTGTACACGTATTTGGACAATAGTGCCACACGTGAGAGAGCGTGTTAATTAAGAGTCTCACATTGCCAAGGTATGTCTGCACTATGGGCTTTATAAGCCTTGAACAAACCCCTTTCCTTAAAATACCTTTTGTGGAATAGTAAGGGTGTGTTTGAGATTGTGATTTCATAGATAATAAGTGCAATTTTAAACAAAATCGCATAACATAAATCGTTTGGGAACTGCGTTTTTAAAAAATTGCGATTTGAAAACGCAAAAATCTACTTTTTAAAATCGCAAGTAAGATTGTGCTTTTTTGAAAACGTAGAATTTTAAAGGTTAATTTGCGATTTTAAACGCTAAACTGCGATTTTGCCAAACATTTAACTGCGTTTTTAAGAATCATTTTTTTTAAATTGCACATTTTAAAATCGCAAACCCAAACGAGCCTAAAGCTCGATGACCTTTATCAAAAAGTCGGGTTCAATCCATATAAAAATCAAGAGTCATTGCATCTAACACAGTTCATAATAATACAAAAGCTAACTGCATGCTACTACGTACCTATGACTAGTCCCCCACAAAATCCAGTCATGCCTCAAAAGCTTAGGCCTGCAGCCAATCTCAAGGTAAGACCAGACACCAAAAATTAACCAGACACGTGAAATATTGAGACATAAAGCACAACAGGATTCCTCTCGATCAGCTGAAAGACACGCACGTCTCCTTCTTCTAAATTATTATCCCTTCTAAACTCATTCCATCCATCCGTGATATAACATGTTGAACGTGAAGCACAAAAGTGAGAGCACCGGGCATGCCATTGTTTTCCGTCACAGGTATGAAGCGAGACAAACGGCCGCCCAACAAGATGCTTTTTAGCAAATCTAACAGGCACATACTGCACAACTAATAAGGATTGAAATTAATATTTGGAAACACATGAGATCGATCTCATCAAGTAGAATTAGAAAGCTAGCTAGGCTCACCAAACGACGTTGTTCTCGTATATATGATATGGGCGCAAGATGGCCATGAACCAAGGACTTGTAGGCTTCAACATTTTGGCTGCTTGGACTGCTCTCTCTCTTCCTCTATCTGGACACCGGCCATGGCTCTGTTTTCTTCATGTTTTCGCCGGACAACTCATCTGAGTGAGTTAGACATCTCATTTTCTTTCAACTTGTCACGCCTTGATGATCTTTTTGCATCATCTGATTACATGATGTCCGGCCACTTCATCTTCCAATTTACGCTTCTTGCTCCATGTATACTGAATCTCAGTTGCAGTATTATCAAATACAAGAACATGGAATTTTGAACTTCCTTCATATCTGAAGAATAAAAAGTAGCCGTAAAGAATAGAATGGGATTCCATAAAATCCTGCCAACCATTTTGAAACCAAATCTCCTTAATTGTTGGCTTTCTCCGATCCCACTTGCCAAAAATGACCATTATGTTGGAAAAAAAAGTATAACAAAGCAGAAAAACGAAATGTTTCTAAGGCATATTACAAAGTTGTTTTCCTTAAGAAATTATTTGCCCCCACCAAAAAGGTATGCAAAAGGTTACATCAAATATTTTTCTAAGATACAATGGAGCCCAAAATTATCTCTTTGTTTAATTGCGTTTTGCACAAACGAAAATTAAACCCAAACACTTTCAAAATTTTCTATTATAACAAGAGACTTTTTAATTTAAAATACAGAAGGTATTAGAAAAAACATTGAAGATCAAAAAAATTTTATATTCTTTTTATTAAATAACAGGACAGTAGTTACTTCTGTATTATGTTGATAACTGCTAATCAAACCGTCCATAACTGCTTAAGTAACAGTCATAAACTGCTATCAATGATTATTTAATAATAACCATTAAATCTTTATTAATTAATCTCAATCGTTAGATCAAATGTGATTTGACCTTACAGTTTATTTTAGTGATAGTCCAGTAAATCCAATTGGATCTATCTAAAAAGCATCATATGGTTTAAATCAAACTAACAAATCGATTGATCATGACCATCCAAAATTGAAAGGTCATGATTAGATCGCTCCGAGATGCCAAGTGTGCCATCAAAGCGCCCTACAGCCCACTACCACAAGCCCAAGCATATGCGTCCGGTGCGAATACTAGAGTATACACGTAAGTGCATACACCCAAGCATTACTCTAAATGCTTATAATGTGTTGAACCTTATAAATAGTAACTACACCTTCTATTTTTTTTTATGTGGAACTATTATTTAATGTTCTTTAACATCTTTATTTTAAAACATTTCCAAGACATGCACAAAATAAATATATATACATATAATTTTGAAAATGCTTTACCACATTATTGGGAACGGTGAGTGTAGCAACATCAGACAATTCATCTCCAAATTCCCTTACAAACTTTTCAGGGATCCTCTGCAGCAACCAAAGTGAGTTTATATTGTCTCAATTATAATGTGTAATCAAAGTTAAGGAAACATGTGATACAGATAAATGTATGGCTTATAATCATCAAAATTGTAAATTAAATAAGTACTGAGGCAAAAAAAAAAAAAAAAAATCACTTCAATGTAACTTTTTTAAGGTCGATTTGGCTTCCGGTTTCTCCCCCTTTTATAAAATTTTTAGCCAAGTAAAAATTACCTAAATATATCAATTGGCAAGGCAGTTCTATTAAAATGAAACGTGTGAAAAGCAGTATACTTGTATGGTTGTACCACTGAAGGTCTCATAACTTTTGTTAGATAACAATGAAAAATATTGTTGTTAGAGATATAACAACTTTTACTACAAATTTTTAGTTTATAATTAATTATTTAAATGATTAAACAAAAAATTTAAATTATAAACTCTCTAAACCATTTCACCAATTAATGTTTGTTTATTATTGTTTATTTATTGGTAGACAAGACTAGTCATTAAATCCTTGTCTCACTTTACCTCCCTGTCGTTAACCATTATGCAATGTATATAAGAGCATCCAAGGATGCTTTAATCCTTTTCCATCAGATTTTTTTTTTTCATCCTTTATTTTAAGGAATATGGTAAGTGATCCTTTATATATTAAGGGTCGACACTGTTCAATGTTCATCCTTTAACTCCTAATTTATTCATTAAAAGAACTAAACTTTCTCTCATATCTCTATGATTCTTCATTCTGCAGGACCTATTCTCCAAAATAAATAAAGAATGAAACTTCCAAAAAGCTTTGCACCGTACCCCAATTGAGCCTCTTCCATTTCTAAGATATTAATAGTATATATGTCAGCTTTAAGCAAATTTTTTCCCTTAAGATGCCTTTTGTAGAAAAATATTAAGGCTCAATGGACTCTATCTAACATATATAAACTCCAACTCTTAAACAATCACTCACTGGTAGGAAGGTCTCTACGTACTAAAATGATTCAAAAATAGACTAGTCTTAACACTTCAAAGTTCATTCCTCAAATGGCAAAGTTACATGAACAAGTTGGGTCTCGTTGCTTTGTAAGTGGTCAGCTTCCTGGTTGGTGGCCTAACCTTAATTCTTGAACACCAACGGGAACTTGATTTTCGAGTTGTGGAACTGTTTGCAGCTCTCCCTCTTGCAAAGCTTTGCGGGGATGGTGGCAGTACTCTTGAATATGTGGAAAATATTATATACTTCTTTGTATTGAAGTTCTTGTTTTTTTTTTTTCCGTTACCTTAACAATATTACATAGGCCGGTCTCTATTTACAGATAGGCAAACAATGAATGGTGAGCAAAAAATCTTAAAACATATGATAGGAAATAAAGCTTATCAATTATTATATACCTATATACAATATATTCTTCCATATATAGCTAGACTAAATAAAGTAGAATATATGTTTCAATTCTACACCTAATGAGCCGTCAATTCTGCTAATGTCGTTAATCCTCCTTTTCTTCTGTTTTGATTATTTTTCAAAAAAATAAAAAATCATAATACATCAGCATGCGTAACGTATTACATAAGGCAAATTAATAAATGAAAAATAAAATAGGCCAAGGCCTCTTAATTTTATTTATCTACTGTATGACATGTCACGTGAAGCTGACATGCAAAAACTTGTTAGTTTTTGGTGCAATCAGTCTGCTTGAATGAGAGCGTCATTTTTTCCTTATCATAACCGATCAAGTAATTAGCTTGAGCAAAGTTTCCGATTATTCCCATTCCACCCTCAGCAGGCCCATTATTCTGCACCGCAAAGCAGAAAAACCCAGCTTTCGGCGGTGGGATGAAGAAATTTTCGGGCGTTAGCTTCACGTCGGCACCTTCGAAATGCAGCGTCAATATTGGTCCGTCCAGATTCTTTTCACTTTTATAGCAAAGCTGTGTCCCCAAATCCGGGTCATCCGTAACGGCAGCCATTGTAATCTGCTTCTTCACTTCTGCCTCCAAGCGTTCGTGAAACTCTTTTGGCAAAAGCATTGGCGGAGTTCCTGAATCGAGAAACATGTTTCCCTCGGAAACTGCACCAGAAGGGTCATATGACAAATACTTATCTCCAACGCTAATTCCTTTTACTGTCACAAAATATAATGTAGGGTCTCTATCTATTAAAGGTGTTGAAACCACACCGGCGCCTGAAACTTCACTACCGCTGCCAAAACTTACCTTGCTTGGAATGTTAGGATCGGTGCCGAATGGTGAAAAGCAATGGGAGAACTTCTTGCTGCCAAAGGCGGTAGCCATTTGAGAAGCAAACGACATAACCCCTCCTCCTAAGCCAATGATCCCCGTTTCATGGTCATTGAAAGTACCGGTATTGTTGTGACCGCACCCGAAAACAACGTTTGCTGTGACTTTTTGCCCTGTCGTGGATGTCATGGTGACAGTTTCTTTGGCCAAAAAACCTCGGGTTGTGGAACTGTCTCCATACCCGTAAACATATTGGCAAGTCTTCTCAGGAGTACATTTGGTGTCTAGTGCATGACATTGATCGGATTCACAGGAAATGTCACTATATGTTGAGGACTTCTGAGGATTGAACATGGGATAAATCTGTTTGTAGCAACCTTCACAAGGTGAACATTGTGTCCAAATAAGGTCACTGCCAGTATCGGCAATGCCATAGATGTCTGCAGGTGGTGTTCCGATGGAGAGCTTTATGAGATGCTGACCTTTGTATGCTCTTACTATTGTTTCGGGAGAGTTTGCATTCGCCAGTCGACGTGGATAAAATGTGTTCAAATGCTCTGCAGGAGTTTTGTTAGCATCGTAAAAGGGAGATTTAACAGAATCTCGTCGGATTAACTCAACGGTAAACCCACCATTACTAGCCGATGTAGCCAAAAACCCTACAAAATAACTACATATAATAAAGGCAACAACAAAGCGTGATTGAAAGCTGATTACATTACTGCCTGCCATGATGATCAGTTTACCCGGCCCTAATTCTGAAATAATTTACATAAATCTACTACATATAAGGTCGTAGGTTTACGTTGGTTGCCAAATATAGAGAATACAAAATGTGATTCACTTGCCATATTTAGTATAATTTAGTTTCCACATACTAAATATTCAAGATGCTTATCCTTTGGGAGTAAACCAAGAGATGACAACCATCAGTTTTCATATCTGAGTAAATTAAGGAATATATATATTGACTATCAATGAGGAGAAAATACTTAATTATAATATTACAACGATCAATTACATTGATTCAATATTTATCTGTGGTTAATTAGTAGTTGACTATCTATTTTCAAATTATTGAAATTCCATTACAAATATAGGTCCTTATAATCTATTATGGAGCCGAGTATTTCTAAATGTACGTTAAGTGTTCATCAAGTATCCATTAAAAAATGAGGTAACTTTTAAAATCGCCTTTTGAAGTAATTTTAAAAGCCACCTTAATTTTTTATGAACACTTGATGTACATATAGAATTAGTCTTATGGTCCCTCCTATTTCTTCTCTTTTGTTTTCTTTTCATTTTTTTGAGAAAAAAAAAAAGAAACAAAAAAAAACCGATCTATGATGTATTCAAATCAATATAACCAATAAGAGAGTTTGAGGAACTTCTATTTTCGGATGCCATGTTTTAAAAAAAATTCAAAATGTGAGGATTTAGTCAAGTGACTCAATCCTATTGATGTGTGTTTTAAATAGTACTCGCAAGTGCACGAATCGTTTTGCAATATAGTGTTATGCAAGTGCGAGATCGATCCCACAGGGAAATGGTCAAATATTGGAATCTTGCTTAATCAACCTCATTTTAACCTAGTTCCAAAGGTTTGAGAAATGATTGAAGAACAAAAGACTAAATTAAAGAGATGTAAGGAAATATGTAAATTAAAAGGAACTAAGGTCAAGGAATCCACCCCACCAAATCCTACAACTCACACTCTTGGTTTCCACTTGAACACCCAAAGAACATTAAGCTTAGGGTGTTATTCAAGTTTCTTAACCATAAACCCAAGAACCATTAAATGAATCCAACACATTAACAAATCACAAAGAGTACCGATTGAAGTCAAAACATCCAATGTATCATTCAATCACAATGGATATCATCATTCAAACCGATAAAACAATGTATTAGTTGGTTGAAACACATAAAATGTCCTCTATCCACCACTAACCACATTCATTGCAAAAGATAAAGCTTTAAATGAATGGAACTTGAACAACTAACATGATATATCATTAAATGTGCAAGTGGTACAGCAAGATTGTGAGTGTTATCAATGGAAAGGTTTCATCCTCAACCCTAGTTGAGGTTACTAGTCTTCCATGACTAAGAACACCACAAGAAAATGATGAATAACCATGGAAATGAAAGAAAAGCTTTACAAAGAGAAAGTATATGAAAATAAACTACTGAATTACACTACAAGAAGCACAAAATTAAACGTAACTACAGAATTCATGCTCTATTCTCTCATCTCCTACTCTCTCTACTACTCTCTCAACAAGGGGATGGCTATGTCTTTTATAGAAGAAAGCCATGGCAAGAAATGACTTCTCTACCCTCCTCTAGGGTTTTTCTGCAGCTAGAGACAACCACAAACACGAAACCAGCGTGTTCTGCAGCGAAAATCAGAGGGAGGACTGCTTTTTGGCTTCTGATTGGGCGTTCTGGCGCGCTCTGCAAAAGCAGTTTCTGGGAAAATTCGATCGATCGACTTTTATTTCGATCGATTGACTTCGGGCAAATATTCGATCGATCGAATTTTAAGTTCGATCGATCGACTTTTCAGGGTCTCCGAATTTCCAGTTATCTTCTTATGAAATTTGCCATTCCTCTCTTATTGTCCTTACAGAAGCAGAAAACACAAAAACTAACAAAAACATTAGAAAATAACAAGGCTAAAGGTCTAACTAGTGCAAATCAAGGGGTCCAAATACACAATAATTGGCACTCATCACCTATTTTTATTAATCTTTCTCTAAGAGGAATGCTAGAGTTCCTTTTAAGGGTGTACAAACGAAACGGTTATAACCGCTTATAACCGTTAACCACATAACCATATAACCGCTTTCAAAAGCGGTTATAAATAACTTCTAACCGCCTAGGCGGAGGTGGTTAGCAGTTATAGGATTTAAGAAAAGCGGTTAATAACCGCCAACCGCCAACCGCTTTTATATATATATTAAAAAAATAATTTTGGATTTGTAATGTTTAGGTTTTAGATTTGTTTGTATTTAGTTTTTTGGATTTGTTATGTTTGAGTAATTCTAAATGTCATACCTATGTCATTCTTGTATCCCTCTAAACATGATGTGGCTTTTAAAATCACCATGTGATCAAAATTCAATTTTGATCAACCACAAGCCCAACGGTGATTTTAAAAGCCACCTCATTTTTAAATGGACACAAGAAGGGCATGGGTATGGTATCTAGCATTACTCGTTATGTTTTAGATTTGTAATTGTATTAGGATTTGGATTTGTTACTATTTTGAATTTTGGATTTAAAACATGCACTAAGACCGGCCTAAAAGTGGCCAAAACCGATCTAAAATCAGCCCAAAACCCAAATTGAAAAGCGGTTATATAACTGCAGGTTATCTCCTCAATAACCACTAACCAACAGATAAAACTAACCGCTTCCGCCTAGGCGGTTAGCGGTTGCGGTTGGTAAAATGCAATAACCACCTAAGCGGTTAGCAGTTAGCGATTAGCGATTAGCGGTTTTAGCTAATAACTGTCAGTTATAACCGTTTGTACACCCCTAGTTCCTTCTAGTGTTCTTCTGATGTTCATCTGGAATGACATAAATGTAATAAAAAATTACATCTATGTCCTTCTAGATGTACATGAATGCAATTTTTTAATTTTTTTATTACATCTATATTATTCCAGATAATTACCAGAAGAACACTAAAATGAATTATAACATTCCTCTTTCACCAAATACTATACAAATTTCAAGATAAACCAATATTTTTTTCCTAACTCAACTTATAAAACTCGAATATCTACGTGTATTTGTGATATTGGTTTTTTTAGAGCAAACTGCTCTAATTTCTTGATTAATGAATGATATTCAAAAAAATAAAATAAAACAAAATAAAACTTGAATACCCCATGAATGACACATATGATCATATAGTACTTGTTGGACTTCCCACATTTAACATCGGATCACCTGCCCGTGACACATATTAACATCATGATGTAAGACATATATATAGTACTGCGTGAACACAATTGCATAGTCCATATATACTATTAATTCATAAGAAATAACAAAGAGAAATATAGGAAATGAGAAGAAAAAAAGTTGCTTGATATTTTTCTTAAAAAATAAAAAAGAGGGAAAACTCGCCTTAAAATTATGATAAAGAACTAATTAATATCTTTTAACTAATTATGGCGTTATCTTTTCGAAGTTGAAAAGTGTTACATCGTCAATGTATGTCTAGGTTGTAGGCTTTATAAGTTTTGAGCAAACCTCTTTTTTTAAGGTACCTTTTGTGAAGGAGTAATGCTCAATAAACTTTATCATGGTATCAGAGCTTCAGAGTTTTAGACAATATTGAGCATTTCCTCTCGTTGTACACATGTTTGGACAATAGTGTAACACGTGGTGAGGCGTGTTAAGAGTCCTACATTGCTAAGGCATGTCTGGATTGTGGGCTTTATAAGCCTTGAGCAAACTTTTTCACTTAAGGTGGCTTTTAAAAAGAGTAACATCCAATAAACTTTATCCAAACGTCGGATTGAATCCATATAAATATCAAGAGTCATTACATCTAATAAAGTTCATAATAATACAAAAGCTAGCGTAACTGTTGGCAACTGCTACTCCGTAGCAATTAATGACTAGTACCCACAAAATCCAGTCATACCTCAAAAGCTTAGGCACCCTTCAGCCAATCTCAAGGTAAGACCAGACACCAAAAATCAGACAGACACGTGAAATATTGAGACGTAAAGCACAACAGGATTCATCTTGATCAGCTCAAAGACACACACGTCTCCTTCTTCTAAATTATTGTCCCTTCTAAACTCTTCCCATCCATTCGTGATATAATATGATGAACGTGAATAACAAAAGTGAGAGCACCGGGCATGCCATTGTTTTCCATCACAAGTCTGAAGCGAGACAAACGGCCGCCCAATAAGATGCTTTTTAGCAAATCTAACAGGCACATACTGCACAAGAAATAAGGATTGAAATTAATATTTGGAAAACATTATCTCATCAAGTAGAATAATTAGAAAGCTAGCTAGGCTCACCAAACGACGTTGTTCCCGTATATAACATGGCAAGATGGACATGAACGAAGGACTTGTAGGCTTCAACATTTTGGCTGCTTGGACTGCTCTCTCTCTTCCTCTGGACACCATGGCTCTGTTTTCTTCATGTTTTCCGCCGGACAACTCATCTGAGTTAGACATTTCATTTTCTTTCAACTTGTCACGCCTTGATGATCTTTTTGCATCATCTGATTCCATTATGTCCACCTTATCTTCCAATTTACGCTTCTTGCTCCATGTATACTGAATCTCAGTTGCAGTGTTATCAAATACAAGAACATGGAATTTTGAACTTTCTTCATACCTGAAGACTAAAAAGTAGCCGTAAAGAATAGAATAGGATTCCATAAAATCCTGCCAACCATTTTGAAACCAAATCTCCTTGTTGGCTTTCTCCAATCCCACTTGCCAAAAATGACCATTATTGGGAACAGTGAGTGTAGCAACATCAGACAGTTCATCCCCAAATTCCCTTACAAACTTTTCAGGGATCCTCTGCAGCCACCAAAGTGAGTTTATATATTGTCTCAATTACAATATTGTGTATTCAAAGTACTACAAGTTTTCTAGCAAACTCATGACATATCAATCTATAATTATTTAAATGATTAAGCAAAACATTTGAATTGTCAATTATAAACTCTAAACCATTTCACCAATTAAAGTTTCTTTATTATTTTTTATTTATTGGTAGAGACGATTAGTCATTAAATCCTTGGCTCACTTTATATCCCTGTCGTTAACCATTATGCAATGTAAGAGCATCCAAGGATGCTTTAATCCTTTTCCATCAGATGTTTTTTTTTCATCCTTTATTTTAAAGAATATTGTAAGTGATCCTTTATATATATAGAAGATCACTAATTTATTCATTCCTAAACTTTAAAAAAACTAAACTTTCTCTCATCTCTATATGATTCTTCGTTCTGTTGCAGGACCTACTCTCCAAAATAAATAAAGAATGAAACTTCCAAAAAGCTTTGCACCCAAATTGAGCCTCTTCCATTTCTAATATATTAATAGTACATATGTAAAAATTTTAAATTAAATTATTCGAATTTTGTTATATCAATATCTCTCATTTATAGCAATTGCTCTGAAATTCGTGACATATAATAAAATAAGATAAATATTGAAAAAATAAAATCTGATAATTCATTTAATTTAAAATTAAACCAATGATTGAGATTTAAGAAATTACACCTCCCACGCACGATATATACTTCATAAATTCTAGAGGTGGTTTCTTTTGCACCTAACATATGTTAAAATATTGATTAAATGGTTAAATGTATTTCCTATATAGTTAATTAATTTAGATAAACAAAATAATCTATTTCCATCATGTTTGAACAGACAAAAAATGTGTCGTAAATTGAAACAAACAAAATACCCGTTTCTCTCTATTTGCAAGTGCTAAAACAAACAAGAACTAAGCAACGACGTACCCCATCAATAGTTAACTGCATGCAACGGCACCTAGAGTACTACAAAGAAATGAAACCTCAAAGAAGTACAAGCAGAAAGCAAGCAAGGTAGGGAGAAGGCATTACCAGTTTCTTGTCGTCCATGGTAGAGGGGAGTATAATCTTGAAGAAGTGCGAGGGTCTCCTACCCGCCATAGAACTCGACGGCCGGCGCTCAAAGCTCCGGTTCGGCACCACTCTGTCTGTCGAGCAATGCATTGGGATAATGAATACCGTATCTGAGAGGATGTGTGATTTATAGAGTGTGGAGGGAGAGGGGGAAAACGACGAGCCGTGTTGGAGGGAGAAGGAGAATAAGGGTCTTTCAATGCATGGAGGGAGTGGGGGAAAAACGAAGAGCCATTCTGGAAGGAGAAGCCGAAGGGTCTGTTTTGGGTTTGCTGAGTTCTATGCATGCATATAGGATATAAAATAAACTGATTTTTAGCTGGTAAACATACAATTTTATGGAGGAAAAATAATATAAAAATACAACAAATCTTGATTTCTGTAAAAATAATTTCATTTTTATCATGGATAATTGTTAAGGTTGAATTTGGGATGAAATAGTAAAATTCAGTCGCATATATATGCAGTATCTTGTATCCATCATAAGATAGAAATCCTTTATTGATTATATAGGTGGTGCGTTTCATATATTTATTTAGATTAGGTATCCAATCAATTTTATGGTTCTCTATTTTGAGGTAGAGAAAAACTAAGAGTTAATATATATGCATGCAAATCTTGTCCTTATCTTGAGATAAATTAAGAATAAGTTGAAGGTGTCGGTCTATCGCTTTTAGCTACTTGATAATGAATTGATATTAAATTCCGCCTTTATAGGCTCCGTTTGTTTAAATGTAAAATATTTTTTGTTGTTGAAAAATATTTTCAGCTAAAAAATTTGTCGGTGTCTGTTCGTACAAAAAATCAGCAACAGGGACGACAGTGAAAAACAACCGACAATCGGTGGACAATGGCTTTCAATGACTTTCATCGGCAACCTCCAACGGCAGCAAAAACATGTGTACAAGAAAGAGAAGTTCAAACTCAAAAAATTATTTATGGAAATTAAAAAAAAAATTGAAACTATTTTACGCATTTTACAAGAAAGTTTTCCTGATCAATCAAAAATGTTTTTCGATCTGACCAAAATTTTCAATCACACTAAACAAATAAAAAAATCAATGGATATTAATCATGGAAGAAATCAAAATCGAGGATCGAGAGATCTACTCTTCTTCTTCTTCTTCTTCTTCTTTTTCTTTTGTTTTGAGGTAAAGAGATGTACTATTTTAAGTGGTATAGGAAAAAAAATTGATTGGGCAAATTCCTGTCTACTCTTTCTGAAGCCGATCCAATCCATGTGAATTGGACGCATTGTTCTTGGGCCTAGTATAGGTAACCTTAGACATGAGATATGGGCCTGAGCTCGCTTCAGCCCAAACTCAAAGCAAACTATTAAGTATAAAACCCACTGGTATTTGTTAGATAACATCTAATGTAACAAAAGAATTCAAGGAGTAAATGAGAACCACCCTCTCTTTTTTAGCCTATTTATAATATGTCAAATAACTCCTTGATAAAAAGAAAAGAATTGCAAATTCTCTACAACCAAATTTAAAAAAATGAATAAAAAAATCTTACTTTTTTTTAAAAAAAAAACAATAAAAGAGTTTTACATTTTTGTATGACCCGTAAGTCTAAAAATAAAAAATAAACAATAAAACTTCATATAGTTTCTATGAAGGGTAATAAGTCCTAACAGAAATTAATTATTATATTAATTACAATTTGGTAATCGCCAAGGAACTCTAAAACTAATTGAAATATGAAGCAATTGAGTAATTAATTAGTTAAAACAAACTTTCCGAAAAACAAAAGATTATGCGATGATTTAATTTGAGCTGGCGGGGCTTTACTTGCGCACATGAGGTAATCACTCACTCAGGTTGCCTTTTTATCCAAAAATCAAAAAACATGAAAAACTATCATCATGTGTCGGTCCAATGGCCATAAAATGGAGAGATCCTATGCATTCCATTGCTAAAGGAAGAATTATCATTATGTGCCGGTCCAATGGCCATAAGATGGCTCGTGTCTTTCTTGAATTTTCTTACTCGAGTCCTCTTAAAATTGATGTAATTTTTAAAATTATTATTAGATGTATAATAAATTATTATTAAATTTTGATTCAATAATAATTTTAAAGGTCACATCAATTTTAAAAAGATATGAATCATTTTTATAGTATATATTACTTGTTTCTCGCACGTTAAAAAATACATACCACTTTTTTTTTAGAGGTTAGATCGTAAGAATTCTTTCAACTTTGTTCAAAACCAATTGTAATATCAAATATAATTAATAATAATGAAGATGGTGCGCTAATGTCAATATCCAATTCAGAATGATGACAGCGATGACGACCAGGATATTAATAAAGTCTAAATAGCCTATTTCTCTCTGGGATCTAGCAAAGTAATTTAAGTAAACCAAAGAATTAAAAATATAATAAATAAATAAAAGGCAGGTCGCATGCTCTTCTTGTGCTTTTTCCTTGGCGTGGCGCGTTTTCTGTCATATTTTCATGTCATGCCCAGTTCGGCAAAAAAAAATGCTATAATTTTTACAATAAGAAACTTACAAATTGACGTAAAATCATATGGCTCCGCATCAGTTTGATGGTCAAATATTTTTAAATTAATAGACAAAAATGCACTGCCCTTCTCTATTAAAACCAGCCCCGACCACCGGCGAGCTTCCAACACCGTCGGAAACTTGCGCATCCCGACCCACCAACCCACGCACACCGGCGTGGGTTTGAGAGATCCAGCCAAATCTCTCAAAAAGAATCTACCTTGCAACAGAGAAAGAGAGAGAGAGAGAGAGAGAGAGAGAGACAGAGAGAACCAGAGACCGGCCGGATTCTATGTCGCTATCGCATCCTGACCCACCAACCTATGCCAATGTGTGTGTGATTTTTCGGCCGGAAACCCACGCACACCGGCATGGGTTTGAGAGATCCGACCGGATCTCTCAAAAAGAATCCACCGTTCAACAGAAAAAGAGAGAGAGAAACAAGAGACCGGCCGGATTCCATGTCGCCATCTCTGTCGGAGGGTCGCCGATCGTCGAGGGGTCGGGGTCGTGGCTCGATGACCGGCGGAAGTGCTGTCCGGAGTTTTCCGACGTTGCTGGGTTCAGGTAGATCGACGGGATCGGCATTTCTTGGGCTGTAGCTTTTTTTTAATTTAAAGGGCATTTTCGTCTTATGTAGAATACCACGTCAGTTTGTAAAGCTCCATTTATAAAAAATTTGGTACATATAGCATTTCTCGTTCGGCAATCCACTAAAAGGACCTCAAAAGGCATTCAACTAGTTGGATGATTTTTGTCTATAATAACATATGATCCCTAGCTTCTTCTTTTTTTAATTGTGCTTCTCGAAATTGAATAGTCCGTTGATCACATTAGTTGTTAACCAGTTCTCACTATATTAGACGCATCAATTCACTGTCAATTAATGTTCTTCAAAGTAATTTCGGACTTTCAATAAATTTGGTACCAAATGGTTCACGAACTATGCAGAAATCAGTAAGATATATATAGTATTTATGACCCGAAGAAAATGACTCCTTTTTATGGATTAGGATCGCCTATAAATTATAATTATTTGTCTGAATTTAAGAGAATTTGGACAAGTGATTGTGATAGACTACTTATAAGACCCACCTGACTGGATAAGTAGCTGGGTAGCTCCATTTTTATTCGGTCAAGTGGATCCCATAAGTGATATATCACAATCACTTTCTCAAATTCTATCAAATTCAAAAAAATAATTGTAGACGATCTTAATCTGATAGAGAGATAATACACTTACATCTCCTATACATCTACATATAATCAAGTTTCAAATCTACTCTTGAATTTATGGAGTTCAATGTAGGTCCCATAAATCCAAAGGTAAATTTAAAAATAAGATGTACAAGAGATGTATAGAAGATGTAAAAATATAATTTCTCAATCTGATATGTACCTGTATACTTTATGATTAATTTGTGCGATCACTTTAATACTTTTTTTCCTTATTCCTACGAAAACAGGATAACGATCGTTTACAATTATTTGCTCGAATTTAAAAGAATTTAGGCAGGTAATTATAGACGATCCTGGTCCATATATATCTCTCTTACTCTTAGCTTTCTTTTTCTTTTTCTTTTTTATTTTTTATTTTTTTGAGTTTGTTTAACGAAATAGAAAAACAAATACATAATAAAATGGATGGACCGCATCTTCCCCGTATGACACTGACGCAGGGCAATAATCTCATTTTTTATTTAAAAAATAAGGTAGCATTTAAAATCACCATTGGGTATGTGATTGATCAAATGATGATTTTGATCAAATAGTGATTTTAAAAGCCACCTCATTTTTTAATGAACACTTGATGGACAACTTGTGTACTATTAGAATTACTCTTTTTCCCAACCTCAACTCATAAAACTCGAATACCTACATGTAGAGTAATTCTATTAGTATATTAAGTGTCCATAAAAAAATGTTGTGGCTTTTAAAATCATCATTGGACGTGTAATTAATCAAATGATGATTTTGATCAAATGGTGATTTTAAAAGATACCTCATTTTTTTTATGGACACTTGATGGACACTCAATGTACTAATAGAATTACTCGTAATTTTAGGAGTACATTAAGTATTCATAAAAAAATGAGGTGGCTTTTAAAAAAAATTATTTTTTTAAAAGCCACCTCATTTTTTATGAACACTTAATGTACTCTTAGAATTACTCTTACGCGTATATGTCATATTGGGTTTTTTTTTTTTTTTTAATTTTAAGAGCAAACTGCTCTAATTTCTTGATTAATGAATGAGATTCAAAATTTTATTAAAAATATATATATATATATATATATAAAACTTTTTGAATACCCCGTGAATGACACATATAATCATATAGTTGTTGGACTTCAAACATATATATATATATATAACATCGGATCACCTGCCCGTGACACAATTGCATAGTGCATATATACTATTAATTCATAAGAAATAACAAAAAGAAATATAGGAAATGAGAAGACAAAAAATTGCTTGATATCTTTCTTTAAAAAAGAAAAGAAAAGAAAGGAAAACTCGCCTTAAAATTAAGGAACAAAACTAATTAATACCACAACTTTACATTTGGCATCTTGTACAATATTTTATTATTTAGGATAATATATCATATGCTAGAAACTTCAGCATTTTGGTTAGGGATAATTGCATCGTTGGTCCCTGTGGTATACCATAATTATTTTTCACTCCCTATGGTTTAAAAAGTTCATGGGAGGTCCTCGTGATATGCAATAATTACAAATCGATCCCTGGCGTCAAATTCTGTTAAAATTTTTAGCAAATTCCGTCAAATGTCACGTCAGCGACACGTGTCGCCAATAAGATGGCGACACGTGTCCACCGTAATAAAAAAATAAAAAAATATTAAAAAAAATAAAAATACTTATTTTTTAAAAAAATTCAAAAAAAAATTCAAAAAAAATAAAAAAGCTGAAGGGGCCGTCCTTCAGCTTTTTTTTTTTTGAATTTTTTTTTTTTGTTTTTTTTGTTTTTTTTAAGAATAAGTATTTTTATTTATTTTTTTAATAAATTTATATATTTTTATTACGGTAGACACGTGTCGCCATCTTATTGGCGACACAATTGCTGACGTAGCATTGACGGAATCTGTTAAAAATTTTAACAGAATTTGACGCCAGGGATCGATTTGTAATTATTGCATATCACGAGGACCTCCTATGAACTTTTTAAACCATTGGGAGTAAAAAATAATTATGGTATACCACAGGAACCAACGATGCAATTATCCCTTTTGGTTACTCCCTGAATTATGGGCCCGACCCTGGCCTACGTTAAGCCTACAGGGCCCACTCATGTCCGTATTGCAAATAAGCTCGATCAAGTTGAGCCCAAGAAAAGGAATCCACCAAGCTCATGCCACGTGTAGCCTTAACCCTCCTGATAATCTCGGGTGTGACCGTGTGAGGGAACGCTTGTCTGGCACAGGAGAGGATTATGATAATTTCAAATTATTTATTTGAATTTAAGAAAATTCGAGTAGATGATTGTGAAAAGATGATTGTGAGAAACTACTTATGAGAGTTATTTGATCAAATAAAAATGTAGCTGTCCAACTACTTATCAGGTCAGGTGGGTCTCATAAATCGTCTCTCATAATCACCTGTCTGAAATCTCTCAAATTAGGATATGAGAGGATGCCGATTCCTAACATAGCGAGTGTAAGAGCATTTACAGCAACTTCTCTTTGATTTTCCTTAAATTTAAGGAACAAAACTACTTTTTTGTTTTCCTATTCAAATGCATTCCATAATAGCTTCAATTATCTTTCTCTATATCAATTAAATATTTTTTCTTCACAAATATAAGCTCATACCTACCTAGGCTACCCTCGCATTTTTTTCACAAAATTTCAACACAATATCCAATAAAAGACAGAGATGAGAGATGAGAGATAGATATTTTGTATTAAAATAATAGATAGGAAAGCTCATTTGGTTCCTTACACATTGGCTAGAACTGTAGCATTTTCAATGTTTAAAGAACCGATATAATATCTGTTATAAGTATTTTTTTGGCATTTTTTCTATATATAGAGAATAAAATGAATTATAAAGAAGCTGCTGGAAATGCTATAACGACATGCCCAATATTTCGGACAGAAATTTCCTACAACCCACATATAAAAAGGACATGTGTCCTTTAAACATGTGATAAGCACATATTTTTTTATTAATGCTATTAAAAAAGCATGTAAGAAGCACGAAAAATGTTAAATTTACAACACCAACACAACACCATCACAACAACCCCTCACATGAGGGTGGACCCCAGTGTGTCTGGGGCCCACCCTCATGTGAGGGGTTGTTGTGATGGTGTTGTGTATGAATCAAATCCCATTTCTGTCCATATTAGAATGGCAAAAATCAAATATTTACATCTTTGACGTGGCCTAGCTAGCTACTACAAGGCTACAATAACTGCAGCGAAATAAGCATGTATCTTTTTTATTTTTTCTTTGTTCTTTGTTCTTTTCCTTTTAAAACCACAAATTCACCCTCCTAAAACGACGACAAGTGAACACGAGAGCTTTAACTAAACAGACATCTTTATATAAAAATCTAGAGTCATTACATCTAATAAAGTTCATAATATATAATACAAAAGCTAGCGTAACTGTTGGCAACTGCTACTACGTACGTACTTACCTTGACTAGTCCCCACAAAATCCAGTCATACCTCAAAAGCTTAGGCCTTTCAGGCAATCTCAAGGTAAAACCAGACAACAAAAATCAGCCGATCGATCCAGAGTTTGGATTAAGTACTTATAATTAAATTTAATTAGTTCGCTGCTCAGACAGACACGTGAAATATTGAGACGTAAAGCACAACAGGATTACTCTTGATCAGCTCAAAGACACACACGTCTCCTTCTTCTAAACTATTGTCCCTTCTAAACTCTTCCCATCCATTCGTGATATAACATGTTGAACGTGAAGCACAAAAGTGAGAGCACTGGACATGCCATTGTTTTCCATCACAAGTCTGAAGCGAGACGAACGGATCCCCAATAAGATGCTTTTTAGCAAATCCAACAGGCACATACTGCACAACAAATAATTAATTATTGAAATTAATATTTGGAAAAACATGAGATCTCATCAAGTAGAATTAGAAAGCTAGCTACTTAGGCTCACCAAACGACGTTGTTCTCGTATATGATATGGGCGCAAGATGCCCATGAACGAAGGACTTGTAGGCTTCAGCATTTTGGCTGCTTGGATTGCTCTCTCTCTTCCTCTGGACATCATATCTCTGTTTTCTTCATGTTTTCCATTATGTCCACGCCTTGATGATCTTTTTGCTTCATCTGTTTCCATTATGTCCACCTTATCTTCCAATTTACGCTTCTTGCTCCATGTATACCGAATCTCAGTTGCAGTGTTATCAAATACAAGAACATGGAATTTTGAACTTCCTTCATACCTGAAGACTAAAAAGTAGCCGTAAAGAATAGAATGCGATTCCATAAAATCCTGCCAACCATTTTGAAACCAAATCTCCTTGTTGGCTTTCTCCAATCCCACTTGCCAAAAATGACCATTATTGGGAACAGTGAGTGTAGCAACATCAGACAGTTCATCCCCAAATTCCCTTACAAACTTTTCAGGAATCCTCTGCAGCCACCAAAGTGAGTTTATATATATATATATATTGTCTCAATTACAATATTGTGTAATCAAAGTACTACAAGTTTTCTAACAAACTCGTGTCATATCAATCTATAATTATTTAAATGATTAAGAAAAAAATTTGAATTGTCAATTATAAACTCTAAACCATTTCACCAATTAAAGTAGTCTTTATATATTATTTTTTATTTATTGGTAGAGAAGATTAGTCATTAAATCCTAGGCTCACTTTACATCCCTGTCGTTAACCATTATGCAATGTAAGAGCATTCAAGGATCGATGCTTTAACGGTTTAACCCTTTTTCATCCTTTATTTTAAAGAATATTGTAAGTGATCCTTTATATATAGAGGGTCTCTGTTCAATGTTCATCATTTAACTCCTAATTTATTCATTTTTCTCTCCTTTTAACTTTAAAAAAACTAAACTCTCTCTCATCTCTCTATGATTCTTCATTCTGCTGCAGGACCTATTCTCCAAAATAAATAAAGATCGAAATTTCCAAAAAAACTTTGCACCCCGGCCAATTGAGCCTCTTCTATTTCTAAGATATTAATAGTATATATGTAAAAAAAAATTAAATTAAATTATTCGAATTTTGATATATCAATATCTCTCATTTATATCGATCGCTCTGAAATTCGTCACATATAATAAAATAAGATAAATATTGAAAAAATAAAATCTGATTCATTTAATTTTAAAAAAAAAAAAAATTAAACCAATGATTGAGATTTAAGAAATTACACCTCCCACACACGATACTTCATAAATTGGAGAGGTTGTTTATTTTGCACCTAGTATATGTTAAAATATTGATTAAATAGTTAAATGTATCTCCTATATAGTTTATTAATTTAAATAAACAAAATAATCTATTTCCATCATGTTTGAACAGACAAAAAATGTGTCGTAAATTGAAACAAACAAAATACCCATTTCTCTCTATTTGCAAGTGCTAAAACAAACAAGAACTAAGCAACGACGTACCCCATCAATAGTTAACTGCATGCAACGGCACCTAGAATACTACAAAGAAATGAAAACACAAAGAAGTACAAGCAGAAAGCAAGCAAGGTAGGGAGAAGGCATTACCGGCCAGTTTCTTGTCGTCAATGGTAGAGGGGAGTATAATCTTGAAGAAGTGCGAGGGTCTCCTACCCGCCATAGAACTCGACGGTCGGCGCTCAAAGCTCCGGTTCGGCACCACTCTTGTCCGTCGAGCAATGCATTGGGATAATGAATATCGTATCTGAGAGGATGTGTGATTTATAGAGTGTGGAGGGAGGGCGGGAAAAAGAGGAGCCGTTGTGGAGGGAGAAGGAGAAGAAGGGTCTTTCAAAGGAGGGAGTGGAGGGAAAACGAAGAGCTATTCTGGGAGGAGAAGCCGAAGGGTCTGTTTTGGGTTTGCTGAGTTCTATGCATGCATATAGGATATATAATAAACTGATTTTTAGCTGGTAAACATACAATTTTATGGAGGAAAAATAATATAAAAATACAACAAATCTTGATTTCTGTAAAAATAATTTCATTTTTATCATGGATAATTGTTAAGATTGAATTTGGCATGAAATATTAAAATTCAGTCGCACATGCAGTATCTGTTAGAAAACAAAGGGAAAGACAGAAAACAGAGAAGAGAAGAAGAAGAGAAGAACACAGGTAAACTCAAGAACTACATCTTTACTAATTCTCAGTTCAATCTTCAGTTACAAGAGGAATAATATATAGAGATGTAAAGGGAACAATATCCCATAAAACATGGAATGAAATATGCTGGAAACATGGATTGCGTGAATCAAGAGAGTTGGGCTGCTGTCAGGCTTGAAGCATGGAGCTGTTGTCTTATGTCAGCTTGGAACATGAGTTAGAGCTGCTCAGCTTGAGACGATCTAGGCTACGTGTAGAGTGGAGTGAATCTTGGATTGAGGGCTGCTGTAGGCTTATTTTCATGCCTGTCTTGAGAGTCCTTTGCAGAGGATATCTTATCCTTTAACACTCCCCCGCAAACTGATGGGAGGAACTTTCATTAGTTTGTCTTCATCGGATTATAATCATCATTTTTTGACTCGGATCTGCAAATTGTACTTCAAAATCCAAAATTAAGGCCAGCTATGGGCCATGAAAAAAAAGCCTCCAAAGGGCTTTAGATGAGCTTGGGTCTTAAACATTGCCTCAAGCAAGAAATTAGGCCAACAACGGACCAAAAGAAGAGCCAAATGGCTATTTAAAAAGGCTTGGGACTTTGAACACTTTCCACAAGCAATTTGGGCCATCAATGAGCTAAGAGAAGAGCCATCAAAGGATTAAAATGGGCTTGGGCCTTTTAACATTTGCCGCAAGCTTGAAATTTGACCAACAATGGGCCAAAGAGTCATTGGGCTAACAATGGGCCAAATACAAGAGGGCCAACTATGGGGGAAGCCTCATTTTTGTTGATTTCATAAACTGATAGCATCGTTTGATGCTTTTGAAAATACACACGGTTAAATCCAAAGCAAAACAAAGAAAATAAAGAGAGAGAGACTGAGAGGTAGAAAAAGAAAGAGAAAGAGAGATTGTTGTCTGTTGAAAGCCGAGACACAGAGACGAGACTGAGAGACTGATAATGAGGTGACTTTGAGGAAGAGCTGATGAAAGCTCACTGGTTCTGTGGCTTGACGGAAGATCCAGGAAAAATGACGTGGGCTGCTGCCAAAGAAAAAAGAAGAGCATGGAGTGAAGAAAGAAGACAGAGAAGGTGAAACAGAGGACATCGAAGATAAATTTTTGTATGGAAACTCCATTGGCCGGAGAGGCAAAGAGCTTTTGGCAAGGTATGGGATTCTTGATCTGCAATTTTTGTTGAAGAAGACGGCAAACGAGAGAAGAAGGTGACGTGTTTGATAAAAGGCCTGAAAGAGAGTAAATTTTTGTTTTTTTTTTTTTTTGTTTTTTTTTTTTTTTTTTATTGGTGAAGAGAAAGGAGATGGTAAGTATCAGACTTGTTTGAAGGAAGACTTGATGAGACAAGGGTTGACAGTTGACGTGGGTGATGAGTAGGGAGATTTGGGAGAAACTGTGATGAATTTTTTTTTTTTTGGGTTCCTTGTGTAGGGACAGTGTGTGATAAAAGGTTGATGAGAAGACCATGTGAAGAGACCATGTGAAAAGAGGAAGAAGAAGAGGACAAGAGAAGGAAGTTTTTAAGTGGAGGTTGGCGTTGGCCTTGGAGCACAGTAAGCATGGTTTAAAGAGAAAAGAGATATTAGAGAGGAAGACACAACATTGGATAAGCAGGAGGACAGAAACAGAGGTGTTTGACAGAATGCCTCAAAGAGAGGTTGGGCTTTTTGGGAAAAAAAAGAATTTGGGAAAGGAGATGATCTGAAGTGGCGTTAGCCTTGAAGCTCTGATACCATGTTAGAAAACAAAGGGAAAGACAGAAAACAGAGAAGAGAAGAAGAAGAGAAGAACACAGGTAAACTCAAGAACTACATCTTTACTAATTCTCAGTTCAATCTTCAGTTACAAGAGGAATAATATATAGAGATGTAAAGGGAACAATATCCCATAAAACATGGAATGAAATATGCTGGAAACATGGATTGCGTGAATCAAGAGAGTTGGGCTGCTGTCAGGCTTGAAGCATGGAGCTGTTGTCTTATGTCAGCTTGGAACATGAGTTAGAGCTGCTCAGCTTGAGACGATCTAGGCTACGTGTAGAGTGGAGTGAATCTTGGATTGAGGGCTGCTGTAGGCTTATTTTCATGCCTGTCTTGAGAGTCCTTTGCAGAGGATATCTTATCCTTTAACAGTATCTTGTATCCATCATAAGGTGGCCCAACCACTGCAAAAAAATATTGACATTTGCAACGTGACTACAGTATAGGTTACCGTAGCCACATGGCCAGATGGTCACGTGTCTTAATG